>NNCF01125828.1:244609-272327 GCA_002313205.1 Laupala kohalensis
CCTCCACGTGGTCATACGCGTAGTTTGTACTGTTTTTTTTGACAATAAATTTATAAATTTATTTATTTTATTTAATTCTAGGTCACGTACTAAGAAGAAAGAAGTAAATTCAAAGCACTCGCTTCTTCTTGTTCTTCTTCTTTGTGCCATTAGAGGACCCGCGTTCATCCAACTTAAACTGAAAGATCAATGGGGCTAACAAATAAACGGTGTGTTAAAATTAACTTGTAAGGTTAGAAATGGAGTGTTGAACTTAAGCTCATGAAGATTGCACTAATTTGTTGGGCTGCACGCAGTCCACGGTTGTTGAAGCTTTGTTTACGGCAGCGCCGTGCAACTTCTCTGAACCACACGGGCAATTTCCTAACCACACTTTCCATCGATCTGGGCGACACGGCGCTGCTTGTGGTTTGGCAAAACAGATAATGGCCGACGAAGAAAACTAATGGGAGGTCATTTTTAATTATTTATTTTTAAGGCGATAATTCGATTCCCATTGACAAATTTATATTATCGAACTGGAAAGAATTGAATAGTTTATTTCTTATTGTAAAAAAGTATTTTTAATATTTAATATCGAAATAAAATGTTTTCATATCGGAATGTTTGACGGTGTAATTCCGAACACATTTTTCTATTTTAACTCTCAACGTCGAATCGCGTCGAATACTAATTCTGTCACATAACTTGTCACATCAACGTTTGATTAAAAATTTCACGTAAAAAGTACTATGAGAGGGGTTCGCGAGCCACCGGTTGGACACTCTTGGTTTAGGGGATCACTTCTTCGTAGAGTTTTTGGAAACTTTTTTTCTCGGAGAGAAAGATTGGAAAATATGTGTTCGAGAGGGAAGAACTTCCTAAAAGAACGGAAAGTAATAAAAACGGAACGTGCTTCTACTTGAAAGGACTGAGCTAAAGGAATCCGCTGTTCCTACGCTCACACTCGCATCAGACGCAAAATAGTGCTTATATAGGCGGAAAGTAAATTTCACTGCGAATCAGAACATGCCGTAACTTTTAATCTCTTCAACTGAAAATAGTTCCTCGTCACGTAGATCACTTCAATTGCGCTTGAGAAATGAAGTCGAATAATTTATTTATTTCACATTTTCACACTAACCATAATGGTAAGAGAATATGCTGTGAAAACGGAAAAATTATTCTCTCTTTTTTATGAAGTGGAGAGAAAAAACACAAACATTTAGAACTGTGATGCGCGGAAACTGCAGAAAGGAAGTGACATTGCGAGAGAAGAAGGACTTCCGTTGCAGAAACAAAGGGAAAAAACATTTTCGTCCAAATATCGGACACGGTAACTTTGTCCTCTTTCCAAAATTTATCTTTTCATTCGGTCATTTCGCTGAAAACTGATGCATCATCATATCGCTCCAACACTCTGAGAATCATAACAAATATGAACTCACACACACACAAAAGACGTAACACGTATGTTTAAGAATAACTTTGAAAGGAATGCCATGACGATCTCTTTCATCGCTATAAAAAAATAACCTCTTCGTGAAGAACGTGTCGTCAGATCCGTTTCAGCTTCGAGATGCAAAATCAAGGCAAGGGATTGTTTCTCCGCGTGGGGAACGCAAGGTCAAATACCTAAAGGACTCGTCCAGATAACTACTCTCTCATTATATTAATATACCGAACCATGCGTTATAAAGGCAATTAAGAAGTAAATCACAATATTAATTAAGTAATTTTGGTATTCAGTCACTCTGTTTTGAAAAATCTTGGCACACGAATAAAGCATTACAACATACACGTATCATAATTCTGATTTGCAGCCACTTCACGCTAGTAAATTTGTCCTAAAACAGTCATTAGCATCGAATCAATACGGATGTCCTTCTGTCGTTCGCGGTATAACGTATTCGTTCTCCCGGGGAACGCTCTGCTAGTGTGTTGTAAAATAAAATAAAAATAAAAAATTCATTTTGATTCGTTTGCAGTTTTATTGCTATTGCTTTTACATTCAGAAACGAGGAATACTCCTCTTCCATGCAACACGAAGTGTTGATACGGAGAAGTTCTACCAAATACAATGAAACGGACAGTTTCATTCCTTACTGCTTCGTTAGCATTACCAAGACGCTAACTCATTCAACCCGAAGAACAGTAGCCGTGATCGTCTAGTGGTGAGGACATTGCGTTGTGGCCGCAATAACCCAGGTTCGAATCCTGGTCACGGCACGTGCCTTCTATTTTGATTTTGAGCATTGAATTACGTAGAATCATTGGACGTGTTGCCTTAGACTCCGTGTACAAAACAGTTTTAAAGATCCTTTTATATTTCACGAGAGTTGATAAATTTATTGTGTCTTAATGATTTACGTTTTTTGAGTGAAATGCGCAAAGCTTTAACTAGTTTAATAATAAACAGTTTCACGATTTTTCCATTCTGCAATAGATGTCAAGAGGATTCATCATCTCATAGAAACCCTAAATGTGTTAGAAGTACAGGGAAGCATCTCACAAGAGAGATTTTTAAAAGTAATAGTTCCCCAGTTGAATTTCATCCAGCCAACAACAGACAATGTGAAGTTACTTAAACTTCAAAAAAATATTAATATAAATATAAGTGGATCTCATCAAATCCGTGTAATTCTCATCAGTGAAATCTTTGGTGACAATTTTCGTCGTGTGTTGCAACACAAATGATCCTCAGTGTTTGTAGAATTATGATCCAAACTACGACATGGAAATGGCAGAACATTCACATTGTGTGGAACGTGACTCCGCTCAGGTTCCTTGCCTTTACAGAATAAAATTTCAACCCGAAGAACAGTAGCCGTGATCGTCTAGTGGTGAGGACATTGCGTTGTGGCCGCAATAACCCAGGTTCGAATCCTGGTCACGGCAAGGTTCTTTTCTTTGGTTCACGGTTATTTTCAAATGTTGATAACTCTTATTAAGCAATTTAATGTACTATATTTATAATTTTTGTACTCCGAAAAAAAATATTTAATACTCAATCAAAGATACTATTATTAATTTGCTCATTTCGTAAAACAAAAAAACAACAACCACGAAACAAACGCCTTCGACTTTCGCAAGAGATATTCAGATGGCTTTGGAAGAAGAAAAGCACGAAACGAATGTGGTTCGTGTCTATGACGATTCTCTCCATTGTAAGTTTTCCAATTCAATTTAAATTGCCTTAATTTATTCTTCAACAAGCAACATTCCGGTACATTTTTGTTCTTTCATTTAACAAAATTGCATCGTATCCAGATCACTTCGGCAAAATTTGACGTATGGTTCTTATTTTCGAGTGTTGAAAATCGCATCTCCACTTCGAATGCAAAAATGAAAAAATATGTTTTATTACTTATGGCGTACAAAATATATTCGTTTCATTCTTCTTTTTAAAAGTTATAAATCAATGGCGGAAGAGAGAAACATTAGGGGAATTCTCATGACATTATCTTCGAAAGAATCCTTGCATTGCGTAGCATCCAAAGGTGATATCTTTATTTTGATCGAGTAAATAGTTATACCCCACATTCCGCCCAATAATGCGTAACACACGTGCGTCGCACGTGAAAAGTGATGCATTAATATACATTTAAATGAGACAATTTACTCGAAGAACTGGAATTACATGTAATACGTGCGGATGGAAATGTAGCGAGAATATGTTCAAATCACGTACTCTCCATATTTATGTTATAATCCAACAAGGCACATCATAAGGTCGTTTTACGAATCAGCAATTGAAAAGGAAATATATGACGAATATTATTGTTAAAAGTAAAAACGTTCCTCATTGTTGAATGCCCCAAAAAGATAACAAAATAAACTTCCTGCAACAACAACTACAACAACAACAACAACAACAACTTAAGTTAATAAAATACAGCTTCACAAATATTTTCAGAACTAGAACCTTGATAAACTAAATTTAAAAATGTTGCTTCTTCACCGATCTTTTTGTTTGCTAGGACAGCAGACCTTCCGCGAAAACTGAACAAACTTCTCTGTCTTCTCTCAAATGTACAAAGAGCAATCTTTGTAGACACTTGACGTATTCTACACATTGAGGAGGATTCGTCTTCATTTTCTAGGTGTCACGTGACAAAAAAGAAAACAAATACGACCTTCTTTTAATGTTTGCAAGTGTTTTACAAAATAATATGGGAAAATAATTCGCCTCCCTTATATTTCTTTCCATTAGTTACGTAATGCAGTCAATTCGTATTGTACCCGAACGATGAGAACATCGAAGATAATTAAAGAGTACGTATTTCTAAGAAAAACGACATCCATCTTGTGATGACAAAAGAGTCGTCCAAAATATCCCATCGTTTTGTTACGACAGAATATAATTTATTTGTAATTTGGAAAGAAAATTACTCCTCGTGGAAAAACGTGAAGCAATATCTTCGCAACATTATCATGTCGTGACAATAATTTGAAAATCTTTTGATTCTAAAATATGTTGAAGATAAGCGAAAGGGTCGTACCATGTGAAGGAAAAGATTAAAAATGTCGATGGCAATGCGAAGAGTTTTACAAAAAGAATCTATGAGAGAGAAAACAGAACACAGACACTGTTGAAAACGAGTGAAAGGGAACTAGAATTGTCTGCAACGAAGACACAACCACACGATATCATTGCCATGCGGCGGTCGTCTTTGTACTCCATACTCGGTAGAGTAGACTTTTGCTAGCGGCGGGAACTTCATACTAATTGGTGATGAATCATGATGTTAATAATTGCGTAGAAGAGAGGACCGTGGTATGGTAGCAGAAACTACTTTTTCATCCCTGTTGTGAATTTCTCGAGAATCGGTTGTTGGATAAATGGTCGATATTCGCCAAGGATATTCTCGATTATACAAAGCTCTATATAACACTGAATCGGAAAAAATATAACTGGTTATACTCTTGCAATGGAGTGTCATAACCGAAAATTATCAAGAATCGAGAATTTTCGAGATATCGAGAAGAATTGTGATATTAAGACGTAACGAGAATTGACATCTGCACATCCATAGTGAATTTTACCTTATAATCTTTTCAATGTACTAGATTATATACTCTAACGTAATTAATGCAATTTTTAAATTAATTGTTGACTCTTTGACTGAGTATTGTTTGTTATACTTGTAGTTTTATTGGATTATTTACCTTCGCTGTGACTGGAAGTAAAATACTCGATAAACGGTTGAAACAGAAGTAAGAAAGCAAAGCATTAATACGATAACCGTTACGCACACATTTTTAATTTGTTTTTTTAAGTGGTTGAATTAACAAGAAGGTTGATAACGTCCAATGAATTGGCACGTCACAGATTCCGCCAATTATAATAATGCAGGGCCAGCACGTGCTGAAGGTACAGTAACGCAAAGTTTGTTTAGAAGATACAATTGAATGTACAGAGCTAGTTCTAAGAAATTGGAACCGATTTTGGAATTGAGAAGCTGGTTTGAAAATTATTTCTAATTCCCTACATTTAAGATACGATCTTATTTCGAGGACTAGATGAATATTTCGAGGATTTTAAGAACATGTCGTTGCGAAATCTAGTGGTTAGGTTAGGTTAGGTTAAACCAGATTTCGCAGATGCTAAAATTTACTCCGTAAACTGAAGCGTATTAGAAATGAGAGAGTGCAAATGTACCAAATGAAATTGATAATTCATTCGATCATTTTGCACGCGCACTACTAAACGATGTCCAATGGAAATGGCGTCCGAATAGACGAAAAACGTTATTCAGTTTCAACTCTTGTAGCGTCGGGCGAATGGTTTGTTTTCTTAGAGGATTGTACATCAAAAATATCTACAAGATCGCACGAAGTTTGGAATGAAGTCTTCTGTTCAGACATCTTTTAAATATCTGACCTTTAGACAAGTGAATAATATGTAAACTATATGTTCTTTGTGCCAATTGAGTGACATCTCCCGATTGTTGAGCTTCCATGAATAATTTCTCCAAATCCCATAGGTCCATTCAAAATTTACGTCTTTGAGTAAAAAAAAAGTGAATAAAATGGTTGGACATAGTACTACCTAATTCACAAACGAATCTGTTATTATCCTGGAATCCACGATACTACATTCTGTCTCTCCCCACCAGAACAATTTACAATCGCTTGGCATTACTTGCTACCCAATTGCACTACGTACAATCGATACGGTCAACCTGTGACTTCACGACGTCCCGCTATCGATCGACAGCGCGCAACCAAAGCTACCCAAGACATGTGGATAGCTCTCTCACTTGCTGCAAGTAACTCAACATGTCATCATCACTTCTCATCTGGCGCCAGCGCGCGAATACCGCGCTTCTCCGAAGCGAGCACCGACAAGGGGACACTCGCACACTTGTAACAAGTCATCCGACGAGTCATCATCTGGCAGCCACGCCTTGTTACGGTCAGATATTCTAATCGCGCTCAGCGCAGCCCCTCCACGGGATACCGTGACCGTAACCGCAACCCATGCAACCAGCCCGCGAGACTTCACGGTCAACCCCGTTCCACACACCGCAGCATCGTCTTGGCCGCGAACTGCTCTCCAGCTGTATTCAACCTGTATCATATAGCGCTCAGCTCTATCGCAGCGCCTCATCTACTACTATCTCTATTTTGGTATTTGTATCACCTAATTATTTTCATGTTTTATTCATTTTCCATGTCATTAAACTGTTTTGTTGGCAGTCCAGTCTTTAACAACTTCTCATCTACCTTCCCCATTTTCTGTAATTTGCCTGTACATTGACGGTCCTTCGAACCCCATCAAACCATCCTGCAAGTACAAGGAATTTCAACAAAAATTTCTGTACATCTTCTTTGGAAAAAATGCATAGAAGGTTATCAGCCTGCAATTCCCTGTGTCCTCCTCACAGGGAAGCGAGACATCAACATGATCTAGAATCAGACAAAATAACAATTTTGAAATACATTTGGATAATGCTCTTTAACATGACACATTCAAGGAAGTCCAAATCAAAAGGGAGACACTATTGCCGTGACCAGGATTCGAACCTGGGTTATTGCGGCCACAACGCAATGTCCTCACCACTAGACGATCACGGCTGTTCTGCTCCTGGGGTTTAAGGAAGAAGTTGTATTTCTTTACTAAACGCAAGGAACCAGAGCGGAACTCTGTGGAGCGGTTCTTCCATGAAGCAGTGACTGGCAACTAGATGGCGCTGTTCGAAGACGACATTTTGTATTGTGGCGTCTCATTATTTTTTAGTCACAGACGGAAAAAGATTTGATTTACGTAATGGATGTATGACTCAATGGCTAGACGTTTCATTCGCTACGATGTACCCAAATACTGAATATTGAATAGATACTTCGTAAGACATCTCAAAGTTGCTTGTGATGATATTAGTTAAATCGGTAAATGATGATTTAAAATATTCTTTTAAACGTTTTTGCTCGGGTGATTGGTCTACGTCGAAACGTTCTTGGATATTTCTGAAATAAAGTAAATTTGATGGAAAAAAACGATATTTCTAGAAACTGAGTGAATTAAAAAATGGAATTTTGAGGAAGAAAAAAACGTTTTTGAAGCGTTTTTTGTCGTAACAACACACTTTGAGAACATTTTGGAGAAAATTCATTGAGTGATACAACTAAGTTTACATGTCTCGTATAGTGTACAATTGAATACTGATATTGTTTCCATTATGCACTTGTCTTATGCTAAATCGTATCTATCGTATGCGCGTCCTAGAGAAACGTATCTTCTCCGTCGCGGAAGGTAATAGTTTCAAACATAAACACCTATAGTAAAAATAAAAGGGTTAGTGTTAGCGATCCGCCTGCGAGGGATCCGCCTCCAAGTGGATCAGTAAAAAATATTTAAAAAAACACGTAAAAGTCTCTAAACTTCTTTCTTTCCATTTACACGTTTTGGAATCGGTCGAAGAGAAAATTTTGAGATCTCCTCTTCCGATCTTTGCGAATTGGCTCCAAGAGAAGAGTCTATTGTCAAATTTTGGCGATGATGTTCAATGTAATGTATTTGTGTATGTGTGTGTGTGTTAGTAAATTTGTTCCCTGATAACTCGGAAATAGAAGCCTACTTATGGACAGAAGCTCATTCCGACTTCATTTACACACCGGTTTCCCACTGCCGGTTTATTAAAACTCAAAATTTTGAAAAAAAAATGCATAGAAGCATTTTGATTGGTCGGTTAATTCTGCGGTTTTTAAACAAAAGCAACAAAAATTCATTAATATTATAAGAAAAGGTCACATCTTTGGAGAGGTGAGATGCTGGATGTACACCATTGAATGGCAGAAATGAGGTTTACCACATTCACATAATTTATTTTGGTTGAAAAGGAAGATTCAACCAACAGAAATCGACGCTATTATATCTGCTGAACTTCCTAACCAAGAAGAAGATCCTGATTTATACGCTGTGGTAACTAAAAATATGATCCATGGACCATGTGGAAATATAAATCGGAACTCGCCATGTATGAAAGATGGGAAATGCACCAAAAACTATCCTCGAAAATTAATTAAAGATACACAAACAGGAAACGACGGCTATCCTTTATATAGACGGCGAGCTCCAGAAAATGGAGGTTTTACGGCAATACTGAAGACGCGAAGCAACGTGGAAATAGACGTGGATAACAGTTGGATTGTACCATATTCTCAATTATTATCAAAAATGTTTAACGCACATATTAACGTAGAATACTGCAATAGTGTCAAATCTATTAAGTATATCTGCAAATATGTTAATAAAGGTTCTGATATGGCAGTTTTTGGTGTAGGCAATGAAGACACCAACAATGAAGTAAAGCGTTATCAGTTGGGAAGATACGTCAGTAGCAACGAAGCTGTTTGGCGAATCTTCGGATTTTCAATTCATGAACGGTATCCTACTGTGGTTCACCTTAGCATTCATTTAGAAAACGGTCAACGAGTATACTTCTCAACTGATAGTGCCGCAAGAGTGATTGATCAGCCGCCAAACACAACTTTAACAGCATTTTTCCAACTATGCCAGCAGGATACTTTTGCAAGAACACTATTGTATTCAGAATTGCCGAGATATTATACGTGGAATACATCAAGGAAAGTCTTTTGTAGAAGAAAAATGGGCAACTTTGATCCTGAGCATAATATTTATTCATGTGACGCATTGGGCCGAGTCTACACAGTCCATCCTAACAACGCCGAATGTTATTTTTTAAGAATGCTTCTACATACCATTAGAGGACCTCGCTCATTTGCAGAATTAAGAACGGTAAACGGAGAAATATGTGAGACATTCAGAGAAGCTTGCCAGAATTTAGGGTTGCTAGAAGGAGATCAACACTGGGATGACTCATTGCGAGAGGCCAGTTTGATTTCTCTTCCAGGACAAATCCGAATTTTGTTTGCCATCATAATAACCTCCTGTAATCCATCTAACCCAAAAACATTATGGGAAAAATATAAAGAATCAATGAGTGAGGATATACTGGCTAAAGTTCGAAGTGAAAATCCTACATTGGATATTACGTTTAACTCCGACATTTTTAATAAAACTTTGATTATTTTGGAGGAAAAGTGTATCACCATGGTTAACAAGACTTTAGTGGAACTCGGTCTTTTTGCACCTGTACAACATCAAGAGGGTGTATTTTATCCAGATTATATACGTGAAACTAGCTACAATGTCTTAGACTTAGAAGCATACATCGCGGATAAAAAGCCACTTCTTAATGAAGATCAGAAATTCGCGTACGAAACAATAATGGATCAAGTAGATAAACAAGAAGGAGGAATCATTTTTCTTGATGCTGCTGGTGGCACGGGAAAAACATTTTTAATTAATTTAGTTCTCGCTGAAATCAGGGTTCATGGAGAAATTGCTCTAGCCGTTGCATCTTCAGGTATTGCAGCGACATTAATGGAAGGAGGAAGAACAGCCCACTCTGCCCTTAAGTTGCCACTTAATATTTCCCGACAAGAAAATCCCACATGTCATATAAATAAAACAAGCGGCCAGGCACAAGTTCTTATAGAATGTAAATTGATAGTATGGGATGAGTGTACGATGGCTCATAAAAAATCTCTTGAGGCCCTCAACGCAACACTTAAAGATCTTAGAGGAAACTGCAGTTTAATGGGAGGAGCTCTGGTACTCCTGTGTGGAGACTTCCGTCAAACTCTGCCTGTCATTCCAAAATCGACTCCAGCCGATGAAATTTATGCCTGTTTAAAACATTCTGTTCTATGGAATCATGTCCAAGAAATTAGCCTTAAACAAAACATGCGAATCCTCTTAAGAGATGGGAATGCTCAAAATTTTGCAAATAAACTTTTGGAGATTGGAGAAGATAGATTAGTTATTGAAGCATCTGGTATGATAAAATTGTCATCAGATTTATGTGTATCGGTGAAAACTGTCCGCGATATGATACAAGCAGTCTATCCTAANCCCGTCAACCCAAAAAGAGACCGCTGCAAATTTTGTGTTTTTTTTATTTTGTAGTATGTCTTTCGACGAGGTTCAGGCCATGATTCCTTGTCTTTGGACATGGGAGAGGGAATTGGGAAGTAGAGATGTAGGGTTGATGGGGAACTTGTGGTAGCAAAGTGACATTCGTCTGGCAAAATCACTTTAGAAACGTGCCAAGTTTCTAAGCTTCCTCCTAAGTAACGTTTCTCGTCGCTGAATGATGGAATGATGGATCGTACACGATGCGCCTCAATCTTTACTGTCTCTTAGGTGACGCAGTTTTTGCAAAACGTTACAGTTTTTTTTATAAAAGTAGAGCACCTACTTTTATTATTAAGTTTTTACGTTTTTTTAAATAATATACAGGTTAACAGTTGTATATTCTAGAGCCTCATTTCACGAAACATTGGGTCCTCTGTTTGGTATTCTCTTCTCAGTATGAAATCTTCGAACGGACGCAGAAGTGAATTATTTAAATAAATTATATACAATGTAAAACTTAAATTAATATTATAGAATAGTATTTAAAATTGGATAAACAAAATTTAAAACGCAATGCTAAAATATTTAAAAAATTCGGAGTGAAATGTTTGCATTAAGATATTTCTTTTATCTTCTTTGTCAAATTCTTTCTTGAGAGATGTTCTTAGGCGTGAAACTACATTGGATAATAATTGTCTAAACAAAGTCCTTTACAATATTAGCATCTACGTAAGAGGAATACCATACTCTCCGACTGTCTCACTCTCGCTACCAATTCAATTTTGTTTGATTCATGCAAAACAACGAATGCTGCTTTGAGGTAAAAAAAAACTCCCGACACGAGAAGAACAGTAGCCGTGATCGTCTAGTGGTGAGGACATTGCGTTGTGGCCGCAATAACCCAGGTTCGAATCCTGGTCACGGCATCTAAATCTTCTTTTAGTTCCTATTAACATCTTGTCTCGTGTCTCCTGAATGATTAGCAACGATTGAGCTGTAGAGAAAATCTTCACAAATTGCGCACAATAACGACATCTAATATGCTAATGTGTTTATTTTATGTTCCGGGTAAACGTGATTTATATTCGGATATCGCTTGTAAATACATCCATATTATTCTCTGTTTTTGAGAGATAATAACTTGGAAATTTCATAAAAGACAATCTCACTTTAAGTTAGGAATATTATGAAAACTGAATTGTCTATTTTCTCCTCAATTTTCCTGTTCGTCGTCGTTGGAGAGTATTCAGAGTCTCACAATCGATAAAGAAACATCTCTTTTTTATCAAACGGGTTTTAAACGCTCGCCCCTTCCTTAAACGACGAATCTCTGGTCGAGAGTTGATAAGCAAGGAATCAAACTTAATGAGTTGTCTACTCTTCCACCACAAAAAATAACACGGACTCATCGACCACATTCCCTTCTTCTCTTTCGCGTGTTTTCGTGTCGTGATAATGTGGCAGCGATGCAAAAGGGGTAAATGGGGTGAGGGGTGGGGGTGGGGGGGTTAACTTCATAGTACGCAACTTTAACTTTAAATCACAAACTCTACATTCAGTAATATGATAATACGAAATAGAATTTTAAAAATATATTCGTCGACAAATTAGGAAAGAAGTTCAGTATTTTCTTTTCAGAGCTACGAAATGTTTGAAAAAAATAAATAAGTAGAAATACAATCTTCACATTCACAGGAACAGAGTCATGAACGCTGCTGGACGCTTCTTAAAATTATAACTTTTACCCGATTCGTCTCTTTGAGGAGTTGAGAGTGTACTTCATCGTTCATCCGTCGACATAAGGGAGAAGATGATTTATTATTTTAACTCCAATTTCTTGCGATTAGTTCACAAATTAAAGAAAAATTAAAATTCTCTTCGAACTTACCGACGTTTCGATATAAACAGTAATATCTTCATAAGGGTTACGATAAAAGAATAGCGTAAAAATACACACCAAAAATACAAAAAAAAGTTAAACAATAAAGAAAATAAACTTTAGAAAACAAGAAAATTATAAACAAATATTACAGAAATTTCAACAACAACAAAAAATATCACTTACTCAGAATACATAATTATTCATACCTAGTTCAGAATTATGAAAATTTTCATCCATCCTCTCATTTTTTACTTAATATTGTTAATATGCCTAAATAATAAAGCTATACGGCTACGTCGTCAACACACGCTTTGCTTGTTACACGTAAATGAGCGATACTCACGCGCGACGCAACGGCTGCCACAGCGAGACAGTTGACCTTCGTTCCCATGGAGACGCGTCTGAAAGAAAACAAGGGACGAAATCAAAGACAAGAGTCTGTAGCGTTGTGTAAATTCTCTCTCTCTCTCTATTCGATATACGAACTACACGAGGCACGCTTCCTCGGGTTTCTCATAAAATTCTGCTTCTCTACTCTCGTATCGAACCAACACAAAACATTTATATCATGATCTATTGATGCCACGTGTCTTATAATAAGAAATTCAAATAGGAGAAGTAATGTTACCATGGGTCCATTTAAAAACAAAACAAAATTCAGTTTAGAACTTCTGTCATTCCAAATTCCAGCTTGGTTGAATTAGTTTTGTTGTTATAACAATAACAAATTTAGTATCAAAAAAGCGGTTACAAACTGCGCATGACCACGTGGAGGACGACGACAAACTTATTTACTCTCCGGAATCAAGCAAGGGTCCATCCCATCAATTCCGATCAAAAGCCGTCGGGCAGAGGCTAAGGACGTAACATTTCAGCTCTTTACTCCTTAGATAAGAAAAAAAGTAGCTCGGTACGTGTTATAACATTAACATAATACCAACAAATTTGTATTTCATAAAAAACACAAAACATGTTATTTCACAAGTAGTTTGTGTTATAATCTAATTATAGATTATTCGGAAAATATTGACTATGAATCGTAACTATTAAAGTAAGTCTACATTCGGGATTTATTATTATTGCAATAGTCCGCCGCACCTTTACACAAAATCCGCCTCTACCCGAAGGAAAAGCGGAGAAAAACCCGTTTTTAAGTCGGGAATGAAATATATTATTCGTTACAAATTCACCCCCAAGGCTAGAGAAAACTTTTAGATGTGATGGTGCGTGAGCTGTACAGCTAAAACGTCCATTACTTCATTCAATATACAATTACCAGGCGAGTATAGAAAAGATAAAGGGAAAAAAAGGCATAGTAAAGGCCCATGGGTTATTTACGTTGCAATTTTTCTATTCTCTCGCATTGTAGATATATTTCTTACTCAATGCTCGACGACAAATGCTTTTCCCCTGCCACGCTCCCTTTTATCGTTTGTCTGCTAATCATCCATTTATTTTATTCATGATATTTGTGTTCGTGTGAAATTGTTTTTCGTTGTGCCCAATATTTCCATTAACACCATCATCATCGCCACAATCGCTGCCACCAATTACGGCACGAGTTCCCCGATTTTCACCAGAAAAAAATTAACATAATTTTTATGAAATGGATGAAAGTTTTCTTGATATAATAATAGCCACAACTCATTTCGAGTACTTTTCGTCGTTCATCTTTCGGATATGTTTTTTTAGCGCAGAGTTCTAAATACCTTTTTTCCGAACCGACTGCGACCCTCATGTCAGTGACATCTCGTAAAACATGAGAAGCAAGCAAACAATCGAATACACGGGCGACGGGTGACGTAATCTATTGGGAACTCCGAGCGATAATGCGATCAAAGAGTAACCGTGTAAGGCCGCACGTCATTTCTAGCGTTCCCACAAACGATTCTCTCCACAATGTGCACGTGAAAATGAAGATTGCGACCTCACAACGGATGACCATCTTAATGACGTCGCTTTCTCAGCATAGTGAAAGTTGTCTATGAATCATTAGCTGAGCACAGCATCCCCGATTCCAAAGCAGTTTTTTATATAATTTCCCTTTCTTAAAAATCTAGAAATAATCTTTCACAAAATACGTTTTTTGAAATAAAAAAATTATCCTTCATTTGAACTTTTCAAAAAACAACAACCAACTGTTATTATCACTGGACGATATTCAACATAAGATTTTATTGCATATATGTCTTCCGTGTAGCAACTCATTTCACAACTTTCGACCAGGTGAAAATGACGACTACACTACCCGTTCGTTTACCTCAACCCTACACCTTTTCTACCCATCGGTACGTGTGGGGCCTATAGAGTGCGCCGTCTGTGGGCTGAACGGGTGATTTTGCACCTGGTTGAAGTTTCTAGACTTTATTGTTGATTTGATATAATAGTCACGTTACTCTCTGGGGATTTTACCTTTGATACTTAGGCCCAGCATGCTCCTTTTTTATTTTTTATTATTTTTTTTGTGGGGGGGGAGGGGGTTTGACCGAAGCCAAGCGTGTGCAATATCCAGGTGTCACCAACCACGTGTCTTCGTTATTCGCTATACATTACTTATCTTAGGGGAAATATATATTGGAAGATTTCCTATCTTGCACGTGGTATAGTAAAACTGTGATTGTCAGCGCTAAAAAGCGGTGAATGAAACGCCCTCTGAAAGTTCGTCGTAACAGTTACGAGGCACAGAAAGTGGGCTGCCGCGGAGGAGAACGTGTTTCTCCGTCGAGTGAGAGACTTTTTTTAACTTCCATCCACTTATATGCTTCACCGCGTCTTTCTTACTTCACATAGAGTATTAAAAATGTAATTCGAACAAGTTCTTTTTTTCACCTCTTTCTTGAAGGAGTATTTTAAGAATACATTTGTGAGTTGAAAAAAATTATAAGTAAATTATAATTTTGGTCAAAGAATGATCCACAAAATTTCTGATTAAATGCGAGTAATCCCTGTCATACACATGTTGTATACATGAAGTGTTTTGTAGGTCTATATCTATAATTCCACAAATATAATCTGAAAATGCGATAAGGAATTGAAAATGATTTTTTTAATAATCATGTATAAGTGTTTAAACATCTTCTATTATTATTTTGCAAATTATATAATTAACTAAGTGAATTATTTAAATAAACCTGTTTAGAATATTTTAAAGACAAAAACATTGTTCCTTAATTTTTCCTGGGAAGTGTGAGCATCCTCCGAAACAGTCTGTACAAGAAACCGACGTTCAAAAGTTCACAGTGCGTTTCAAAAGGCGATTTAAGAGGAGCTTGTGGCAAACAACAGAAAAGTGCACTTTGGGTAGATCAAACGAGGTATTATTTAAGAAATGTGGGAAAAAGAATATATTTTGAGAATGGGTATGAATCCGTTGTGTTTTCAATATATCATTGCCAACAGACGAGCATATGTAGGTTATACGCGCTCTATCAGTTCGCCATCGAAACAAGAACACGTAGTGCTAATAAACATTTTTTTATCTTCTACAATGTTCTTTTAAGCATTTTTTGTGTTAAGCTATTTTATTTTGTTGTTGTCTTTGTGGGTATTTTGAATAGATCGAGGTCAGTAGCTGAAAATACGCCACGGAAAAAAAAAATTGACAAAACACGAGACGTAATAAAAGAATTCGTGAAGTGTTAGTGCAGATAACTCAAAACTTGTGCTAGATAGAAATCCCTTCTACTCAGTCGCCAAAGGACGCGAAGCGAATTATGTCAAGAGGATCTCGGAGATAAACGTACTTCAGAACAAAACAACACGTCTTCGGTGACGTCATACGAAGAAATGAATGTAGCGTAGAAGCGCTCACTACGTTGTTCTCTCTGAAAAAAGCTCTCACCTTCATTTGAGAGAGAAGAAAAGCCATAGAATCTGTTTCTATGATTCGCAAAGCACAAACGAAGGTACGAAAATCCTCATTTTATCTCAGAATATCAAGTGAACGATTCAACGTACACGCGGAATCAAACATTTTTAGTAGATGTAGGATGAAAAACAGTTCGAGGTCACGTGTAGCTCTAAATGGTGAATGGGTTGAAAATGTGCTCAGTCTTCCTTTTCTTATTCCACTTCATCAGCTATAAATGAAAGCGACATTTCAGGAAAATCTTCGTATTACTCATTATTGTTACAGTGCATAGTAGTATTTACGACAGATCTTGTACCTAGCAGCGATTACAAGCAATTCGCGGTATCGCATCCCATACGATTTACGAGAATTAACTTTAATGGAAATGGTACGATTTATATCTTTACACAAGGAATAGAAGACGGGGTGTATTCTCCTGTCATAAAATCGAAATTTGGTCCAAATATTTAAACTTTAAATATGGGGTAGTGAGAGACAAGGTGAAACACAACAATAAATTCAAACTTGAGAAGCTTTTAAAGAAACTTCGAGACACTTTTTGAAAATATTTCACTTTAAAAAAACAAAAACAACATTCCCTCTGAAACTTACTCTTAAATTTCGTGACATTTTACAGACTTTTTAAAATAACGGTAATCACGATTTTTGAAGAGTTACTTATTTGTATTATTATTATTATTATTGACATTGGAAATCTTGAGAGTCTACTTTATTTTTTATTATTATTACTACTTCAACCCTTTGTACTCGTTTCTACTTTTGTGTCCTTCGGTTGCGAAGAGAAACGTGCTTCAACGGACGGATGGATGTAAAGTGATATTTGAAGCGAAGTTGTACGAAAGATATTTCAATGCCCACTAAAGCTGAAAAGGTGAAATTTCATTGCGTTAATATCTATAAAGTTATAAATGAGTACGAGAAGTGTCAAAATTTTTATATATATCAGTAAATTAGCTACGATATAAATTATTTATAAATTGCTAAAAAATATCACGAAAGCTGTATTATTATAGTAGGTGTTTTGTTAAGTTTTAAATTCAGTGTTTGACATTTTTTTAAATAACATTAATCTTGTCAAACTTTCACTTCCGTATTATTTTTGGATTATCTGATCAATAAGTAATTTCCTGTTGTAGAACAACAACAACAGGAAAGCGATATATTTACATTCTTTGAAATGAAATATGAAAAATTAGGAATAGTCAAAACTTAAAAATTATAGAAACTTACAACATTTCGGGAACAGCTGAAAATATAATAAAGTGACAAGAAATTGTCTCTGAATTGTTTCTTATTGTATCCCTAGATTTTATATTTCTTTATATCCTCACTGAGATCGTTCTCTCCCTGAAGGGGTAAGAAGAGACAAATATTTTTCCAAAGTTTAAAAAATACATTTTGTTGCAAAATTGTTTCAAAATGTTCAACTTTGATTTATTTATTTCGACATTTTTCGATTAATACTTTAAGTTAAACACTTGTGTGTGTGTGTCTTATTACCCCGATTCCAACCTCTTGACATCACGAGCTGTATTTGAAAGAAATACAAAATGAAACATGAATGCGTTAGGATTTTGTAAGGGGATATTATACCTCGGCAGGAATTTGATAATCTCTCATTTAGGCGCCTGACGTTTCAGTCAATGAGATGGAGTTTAATTTGAGAAGAAAGAGTGAAGTTTTGTTTTTATCAACAGTCGAGATTATCCTTGGGTTGTGGAGTTCTATTGACTGTTGAGTATTGGTTGAAGTATTAACTTAAAATTTGCACAATAGAAAAAGGAACACTATTGCCGTGACCAGGATTCGAACCTGGGTTATTGCGGCCACAACGCAATGTCCTCACCACTAGACGATCACGGCTACTGTTCTTGAGGTTTAAGGATGGTTTTGTATTTCTTTACTAAACGCAAGGAACCAGAGCGGAACACTGCGAAGCGACTCTTCCGTGAAGCAGTGACTGGCAACTAGATGGCGCTTTTACCAAGAAAGAGTTTGCAATGCATGAAATTTCACTCTGCAGGTTTCCTTATGCTTCACATTGTAAATCTCCTCAATCCAAAATACAAGGGTTTTATCTTTCTCTGAGAAATTTGAAGATAAATATACAGTAGTATTTTTTATTGTCTGTCGCCTTTCATTCTCTGTACAAGATAAAAATCCCAAAGCATATTCTTCCTTCTCCGTTTTAAATCAGCTGCAGATCAAAAATCTACTTTTCGAATTGTGTCTGCAAAACGGTATTTTGAGAATACATATAACAATCAAAATTATCCAGCAAAAAAAAAAAAAAAAAAAAAAAAANCTATTCCCAAGGGAGAGTTTCTAAATGTGCGAAATTTCGATCTGGAAATTTCTGTAAGTTACACGTTTTCCCCCACAGAAAGAAAGAAAAAAAATCCCCACGAAAATCGTGAATTTGAACATTAAAATGTAGTCAACGTTGTCTCCGGAATTCATCAAATTGTTAGATTTTGTTTATTTTTATATTTTATTCAGAAATCATATTATTATAACTCATATTATCCGAATAATCTATAGTTTGATAATAATACGTGCTTCTGGAATAACTTTTTTTGTGTTTTATTAAATACAATATTTGTTGGTGTTATGTTGATACTATTAACACTTACTGTACTATTTCTATTGTTAGGAGTAAAGTGTTGAAATGTTAAATCCTTAGCCTCTGCCTTAGGAATTGCCCTTGATCGGAACTGATGGAATACGTCCCTTGCTCGCTTCCGGAGGGAAAATTTTGTTTATTCACCTCCTCAGTCAAACTGGTCATGCGCAGTTTATAACCGTTTTTTTTTTTGACAATAAATTTAGTATTATTATGTTTTTTGAGTTTTGAGGAATAATTTCTTGATTTGTAATTCTTTGATGGTTAATCTGTGAATGTCTCCTCATTAATCGGCTACTTAGCTCGTTTAGCGACGGGTCAACGTTGAGAATGAGTTAAGAACAAAATGGAGGAAGCGGAAGAGTATGTGACGAAGAAATAACTTTTATTACGGATCTTCTTTCTACACGTTGAAGAGAGGATTAGCGCGCGTTACGAGATGAACGACGCCACGCCAACGCACGTGAACAGGTCCTTATTGAATATCGGCCAACACCATCACGACACAGGTGTGTAAAAATGGCACTAATCCCTCTTTCATTCGCAGGCTGTTAGAGGTTCTATTCGTTGTAAATGTGTGATTATTGGACAAACCACATTCGTTTAGAGGTTTGCAAACTGACGCGTCACTTGACATGCAATATGCGCATCTAACTTCCAAAAGAAGCAGTGTTTGTTGCACTTGAACGTGACGACAGATAAAAGTTATGTTATTTACGTTTGAACGTTCTTTGAATAGCAGAAGCAATGTCTTATTCGCTGCAATGTCTTATAGGGACTATGGAACTTAGAAAAGCGGAAAGAAATAGGTTTAAGCACTTTTTACTTATATTTTTTTCTCGTTAATATTTATATAATTAATAAAGTTAAATTAAATTTTAACTTTATTGTGAAAAAAGCATTTAAAAACTGCGTATGACCACGTGGAGGATAATAAACTAATTTACTTTCCGGAAGCAAGCAAGGGACCATCCCAACAATTCCGATCAAGGGTCCTAAGGCAGAGGTATATTTAACATTTCAACATTCTCCAAACAATATGGTTGTGTTATGGTGTTATGGTATTAACATAATACCAACAAATTTGTATTTAATAAAAAATAAAAAAGTTATTTCACAAGAATGTATTATTATCAAACTATAAACCATCTGAAAGTATTGTTGATAGATCGTAACTATTAAATAACACTAATTCGCGAATATATTATAAAGAATAGTCACCAAATTGGCTTTCAAAATACAATTTAAAAAAACAAATTTCTTGTCGATTCAAAGACACGGGAAAAGTGTCTTCACTATGTTGTTTTTTGTTGAATTATTGAAGGACTTCTTAATACGAGTTAATTAAAACCACTTTCTCTCATAACTCGAGACATGCCTTTATCGTAAACAAAATTGTGCACAAGAATGTTACTGTCTGCACGTACGGCCAGGATGGGAAGTGGCCTGACATACTCTCAAACGTTCTTATAAAATGTTAAAATAATTATTTTCAACAATTGTTTTCTATTCAGTAAAATAAGTTCTTCTAAAATACATTTTAAAAACTCCTACACGTAAATTGTAAAATAAATTCATTTAAATATGAATTATATATCCCGTATAATTAATAGTAATAATCCACTGTAAATATTTCAATAGTAAAGTTAAAGGTGCAAATTTTAATCTCAATATTTTAGCTACAGCCTGAAAAATTCTGATTGTACGGTTTAGAAATGTGCGGAGAAATTGCTTGGGGGATGCTCTGGAGCTCATGTTCTACATCATTAATATTAATATTCTCGTTCGCTTCCATCGGTTAATGAAAAAGAAAAGTATTATTATATAGTTGGAATGATGACCTGAATTTGTGCCACATAAAAAGTGTGCTATTAAGCAAATAACTTAAAAAAGCCTAAAAACAGAAAAGAAATGCAAAAAAAAAAAATTAACTCTACTAACTAGTATTTCCCCATTAATCACATTTTATACAACGCTAGAAAATTATTTTCCCTATTTCTAGATAAGTCTTTCTCTCTTTCTTGGAGGGACAACAGAATGTGAGACGAGGACTAGAAAGTTTTTGAAAATGTACAGAAGAAATCCTCTTGTTCACCTGAATTCACCGCTAAAAGGGGATAACACTCATATAAATTGGCTCCCTTGTGCTCCCTTGTGGTTTCACAGTGAAACATGAAATCAATAGACGTATCGTGGAGAGAGTACGAAATATATTTCCGCTGGCAGTTGCACAATACTCCCACAAATGTACCACGAAAACTCTGATAACCACAACTAATTCTACGAGAAAACCCTGAGGCGTGTAATAGATCAAAGATGACTTAAATCTCACATTTGAAGAATACCAATAATATAGATATATGTTGCAGATAAATATACGTTGGAAATACTTTTAAAAGTAAGTATTGAATCATCTATGAACGCACTTCCTTTGGCATTTATCGCAGATTACACTTTATCTAAACTCGAATAGATTACATGTGAAATGGAGAAGGTTGGTGTTTTACTGTTTTATGTGCAACAGGTGACTTGTGAACGAATAAGGTCGGACCAATAGCCAGGTGGGGGGGGGGAGGAGTGGTAATGGTAGGCATTCATTCAGAGAGCGTGTAGCTGAAGGTATCATGCGAGCAATTCATACTTCTCCATATCCGTTTACTCTTTTTCTAGACATAGAACATGCGTTTGAAGAACCTTGGACTGACATATAAGCCAAAGAAACCTTTTAATATACTTTTATTTCAAATCATATTTTAAAACTTTTCAATTGTAATCACTTATTCTCAGCGCGACTCTCCACTTCGTCTTCACAAAGATACCTATTTCGACAGGAGTCCCTCAAGGAGCAGAATTACCACTCACATTTTGTAAAACATCCGTATCGCTTTATCAATACTGCATGTGACACGTTACTTGCACTCTTTGCAGATAATACTGCAAATTATAGTGACCACAGTCATATTGATCTCAACAAAATATATTCTTGGGCTGAAAATGGCACATCACATTAAAGTATCTAAACCTTAGGTGAAAATATTCAACTTACGCCAATCAACACCACAAACTGTTATTTCAATACTGAAATTCGACTAACAGTAGCAACTAAACAAGTCCTTGTGGAAACATACTTCCCTTATTGGGTGTCCATCCAACGCGATCCCAATTGAACTTTGTATGTTCACACAACGAAAACCGTGAGACCATTAGGAGGTTCCTTCGGGTAGAGGCGGTTGCCTCGGAGCGACGTCTATTGAATTAATAAATCTCCAAAATCCAGTTACGACTGATCATCAATACTTTGCGAACAACGTCTAGTTCGATAATAATATATTCTTGTGAAATTACTTTCTAGTGTTTTATTCAATACAAATTTGTTGGTAATATGTTAATATTATGGCACGCAGAGAACAATTTTAATTTTTAGGAGTGTGTTGAAATATTAAATCGGTCTCTTCCTTAGGGCCCTCGATGGGAATTGATGGGATGGTCCCTTGTTTGCTTCCGGAGAGTGAATTAGTTCATTGTCCTCCCCACAGTCATGTTCAGTTTGTAACTGCATTTTGGACAATAAATTTGTTATTTTTATTTTTTTGAGTTTTAAAGAATAACTTCACGATTTTTGTTTCTTTGACGGTTGGTCAGTGAATTTTTCCTCATTACTAGACTTACAATTAGTAAGTCAATTACTATGTTCAATTTTTATTGGTAAAGAACAAATAGCTGTTAGACGATCCGTTTTCCATTGGTACAATCATCACGACAAGAATGTTTCGTAAAAGGATACAAGAAAAATGTCGCATATTGGGAAATAAGACGTGCAACATCAAGAAAGGAAGAAGTTTAATCATAAGCTGCGTATAATAAATTTATAGTAATTAAAACCAAACAAATATAATTTGTATTAATTAATTGATGTACCAATTTTTTTAAACTGAGGTTTTCTTGACTCATCCATTTATTAAAAGGTCTCAACCAATGACGTTTCGCAGAGGAGACGTAGAACACTGAAGGGAGGGAATATGAAATTCCTAACCCAACCTAACCTAACCTAACCTAACCTAACCTAACCAACACCTTCTACCTTCTACCTTCTAAAGAGAGGTTAGTAAGGATCTACAGTGAATCGCGGTTCAATCCTCGAATTTTAAATGAGCGTTAAAAGGACACAGTTCAGATCAGATGAACACGTTAGTACATTTATAGAATTAAATCACTTTATTAAGGACTGTATTTTGCATTAATCATTTATTTAACATTTTCTCATCTAACATTTAACGTCATTATTTCTCATATGTACAACACGCTGATTCTTAAGTAAACCTCTCCAATATTCCTAAATAATACTTTTATATTTGTAATGTGCATGAGAAACGATAAGTTAGTTATAAATTAATCGACGTACAATTAACAATATTTACTTTCAACGGGTTTTCCTTAAAAAAGCAAAAGAAGAAAACGTGACCAGTTTTTCTGTTTTCGAAATTCGAGTTTTTTTTCTACTCACATTTGTAATTCGTGGAAATTTCAGAATATCATTTAATAATGCAAATTCGACTCAGAAAACAATTCTGTGCGAAATTAAGGTATTAATTATTACAAAGTCTAATTCGAATGAGAAGATTTATTCGTATTCATAATGCTACATTGAATTCTCCTGCATTGAAGAGGTTGCGTTACGTACCATCTCTGAAAAGTTCCCAACTGTGTAGTGCAGTCAAACGTCTTTCCAGCTCACGTAACAATCAAATTGTAATATTCTCAGCTTGTTGCAGCTAACTTAATATTTTTCTACCTACATTCAAAGGAATAGAGAACAAGGGATAATGCAATACAGAACATAATTGTTATTTTCAATTTTAGGCTTTACTGTTGAAGTTTTTAACGTGTATTCCATTTTCTATCTGTCATATAATATAAATTCATTAATTTGTTCTGGATTAAAAAAACAAACAAAAAACACCTGTGTAATCAACTGGAGTCGAGACTCTTTAGACGCTCCTCACCGCGTCCCTTGCGACCTCACTATATTCCTCTCTACAGTAAGTGATCGTTGTTGTAATTTCCTCCTGTTCCAACCCTTAAAGTTTGTACCACGAATTCGGAATCTCACTGTGAATTTATTGTTATCCTTTGTTTAAAACATTCCTTCTTGTTTTTTTCATATTTTATTTATTGCTCTTTCATGTTTATTGTAGTATTAATAGTAAATGGGAGGGAAATGTAGCTCTCACTGCTATTGTAGCTTATCTACATGGAGCGATAGGAGTATAGGTGGGCAAGTTAGATGGGTTTATCAACAACTTGGCCCACGTAGTACGAGTGGTTAGTAATAGACTAGGAGGAGCTGGATAGAGGAAAGAAAGGTTTGCTTTTCAGTAGTCTATATGAACTGAAGGACATTGAAGTGAAAAGCTACAAATTTTTCTGGCCCCTTCGCGAATCGAACCCGGGGTGACATGGTGAGAAGCGAGAACACTACCACCTGCGCCACCGGTGGGGCTTTAAAAATTTGTATCTCACGCTTTCGGCTTAAAGTTGGTTACTATCACGGAATGTTTTGCACGTTTAAATCCAATATAGTGAGATAATGTAATCACGTTAGGTTAATTGAATGCAGGGTTTTATCGTTAGAAAATTCCAGAATGTGGTAAGGTTATTTCAACGTGCAGCGTGAGCAGCGAGTACTGATCAGAAATTACTGATACAGCGTTGTTCAGTTTTGAGAGTATAATTTGGTTAGAAACAGTGACGCAGTCAGCTATGACGCAGATTTAACTGCAATTAGGTATAAACGACGTCGTTATGAAAATTAGCGTAATTAAATAACAGGATCTAAATTAGTCATGAATTGCTCTGTGGAACATGTTTGCTCCAATATTGTTTTTAACTCACTAAACTGCAACAAATAACTCCAAAATAGAGTCAAGAAAAGAAATAAAATATTAAAAGTGTTTCAATGTATTAAGCGTCAGGGGAACATAAAAAATAAAAACTGTTTCTCAGTAGAATTCTTGATAAAAATACTTTGTTTCCATAAACCCCGCAACATTGGTCTTGGATTCTCATGTGCTTTATTTCAGAAGCTTCATTTGGATGGAGACGACACGCTCTCAATTTCACCAGCGAATTTTAAAGTATTTTTCGCAAATATCGTAAAAAGCGTTCAATATGAAAAAAGTAAGTTGAGGTGATTGTTTCCACGTGCTTCTAATGCTTCTAATGCAGTGAACAGTGACAAGATCATTTGAAAAGTTACAAGCATTCGAAATTAATTACAATTTTAAAACATACAAAAGTAGATTGATAAAATCCATTTTGTATATACGTCTCTTAATAGAACTATTAAATAATAATGACACGACCCCTTTGCTGAGACACTCTATTTAATATTTTACTTTATTATATTAAACAACTTTTCAACATCAGGTGTATAACACATTGAAACCTGATTAATGATGACAGTAGTGTGGCTGAAAAGTTGTTTAATTTAAAATAGTAAAATATTAAATAGAGTGTCTCAGCAAAGGGGTCGGTTTATTATTATTTAACAGATTGCTAAAAAGTAAGGTGACAATTTCTTTGATGTCCACAAAAAAAAAACTTTGCCTATCCTACTTTAAAATGGTAGTATAAATAAAATTATTTTAAATCGTTCAGTGTTAACTGTGATTGAAATAGATTCAATTTTCCAAAAATTTCTTTAACTACTCTTTTTCTTATAATGATTTTGGTTTTTTCGTACACTACTGAGATTTACTTAAAATGATTCTCAATCCATTTCAAAGATTTTTCAATTTTCAACTCTCCATAATTTAATGACACGACCAGAGTTCGGATCTATATGCACCAAAAACAACAACCGAAATATGTGCTCCTGTGAAATGTGCTATAGAGGACGCATTCGAATATTATTATTATTATTATTATTGTTATTGTTATTGTNACTTAAAATCCTCGAACTAGACTCTTCTCTTCGATTCACATAATAACGCAGCAGTGGAATCAAGAGGGTTCGTTGGTTGGTTGGTTCGTTGGTTGGTTGGTCTCGCGATGAAAATAAAAAGCTCGCGCGTTTAGTCCAAGGGACAGAGGAGTAAATCTGTACCCCACCGGGTACACGACGTCACCTACGTCAACAATTGTTGCCTAGGCAACAACGAACACTGACTTCCAAGAACAACAATACACTTAAAACAGTGATGCAGGTCTTCACGGCTAACTTTTATTATCTTGTTGTAGTATTTGTAAATGGGAAATTGTTTGTACAATGAGCAACATACAAACGACTTTTAATTTACCAACATTCTTTGATAATGTTGCTAACGCTCCACAATTACCAAGTAAATGGGAAACGCGTAGATTAGTGCTATTGAAGCTTATCTTCATGTAGCGAAAGGAGAGTTAGGAGTTGGGTGGTAAGGGGTTATTGTTAGTACATAGGTCGGTTAGCTGGGTTTACCAGCAACTTGGCCCACAAGGAAGGGTTAGTGGAAGAGGTTAGTAACAGTTAGAGTTATTGATACTACGAGGAGGAGCTGGACAGAGGAAAGAAAGGTTTTGCTTTTCAGTAGTCCACAACTATATATAAAACCGAAGAACATTCATGTGAAAAAGCTACAAATTATTTCTGGCCCCCACCGGGAATCGAACCCGGGATGACTACTTTTGCTCAAGAGCAAAAGAACCTGGGCCAGAGGGGCTAACTCCTTTCAACATTTAAAACTTTTAAGCTTTTAACCAATTCTTAACCAAAAGGTATTAAGTCGAAAAACAGTACTTGCGACCTCCATAAGCTTCCTTCCTACCTGTACCTCTCTGCTAGATGAAAGGTTTTTATTCCGGATGACCCCGTATTTACTCATTTGAGAAAATTCTCAAAGGTTAAAACGCCTCCAAATATGAAAGTATATGCTCAAAAGCCAAAAACATGTACTTATGTCCAAAATATACAAATATGTGCATGTTAAGTTCTCCATGTCAGAATGTGTTAGTGATGGTCAACTGGCTATTTGTACCCCGATTAAGACAGAGGTGTCATTTCACTTCCTTATAATATTGGCGAGATGGATGACGAGGAAAGAGCTGTTGAACATTCCACAGAGGTCGCTTTGCTTTCGGACTAAAACGATTCGATCACTTTACCGACTGCTACATGAAGAGGCAGGTTGGATGAAAGTGAAAGACCGACGCAAATTCCATTCTCTCCTTTTCCTTCATAAAATACTTCACACTGAAACCTCGACCTATCTCCATTGCTTTTTCCAATTTCTTACCGATGGACATAATCTAAATACTCGTTCTTCTTCCAAATTAGTTCCTTTAATATCATATATAGTTATTTTACAATGTAAATGTATTCATAAAGAGATTAAGTGTAAGAGAAGGCATTTGCCTTAACTTCACTTCCAAATAAAACTGCTTATTATTACTCTTATTATTATTATTAAATTTGATTGTAATGTGGCCTACTACCTTTAAAACATCGTATTTCGTTAAGAAACAGCTTTTTAAAACCAAATATCCAAAACTCGAACACTAGTCGTGGCAGGGCCTCAACCTTCAGTCTTACTTGACGAAAAGGTTTGACTCAATCTTATTTTTACAGATTTCTATACTTTGGGTTCTCGTCTGCTTCGCATCAGAGTCGAAGATAAAGAAGAAAGACGCTCTTTTGTTTCGTAAAAAGAAAAACGTGTTCCGAATGTTTCTTCGCTTCGCTTCGCTTCGTTCTGCTCTTTTGTTACGTAAAATGTAAACTAGTAATTTCTGGATATGCTGTTCCAAAAGAGGATGCACTAGAGATGACTTCAGGTTCTACCGGGCTCGAAATTTGGTCTCGAATATTTAATTTCTGATTTATAAAACTTGAGATACTTTGTTTATTTTAATATTATATATATATATATATATATATATATA
>NNCF01125828.1:280209-300457 GCA_002313205.1 Laupala kohalensis
CTTCTCTGCCCGCTTCTCCGACCCCTCTCCCTCGGAGCGGTCAGTGGCCCTTCACTGTCCATACTTTCCCTCTCTTCAAACCCTTTCTCTCTCTAAACGGCACATTATGAACTTAAAAAATTGTCCTTAAAAATTGATTCAATCATCCGAAAGAAATAATACAAGTATTAACTGGATAAGCAAATTTCAATTCTCACCTTAAAAACTGACCACAGTAGACAATGCTTTATGTGTATGAGGCGAAGATAATGATGTTACCATGTTTTGTGCAAATGCAAAATATATAGACACAAAAGAGGGGAATATTAAAAAATTACGGCAACACGGGAAGATGGAAATTATAAATTGGACAAAATTAAAAATAATAGAGACACTATACGAACAATTTGTGGGTGACTCTCGTGCCATATAACCACAATACGAGTTGCAACCACTAACAGTTAATTTGTTTAAGAAGAAGCTGGTTTAGAAATGAATGCGTAACTGAAACCTATAAAGCAATTTAAAATAAAATTAATATTTTATCGAGAAGAATAAAAATTAAAAGACGAGATCTAATTAGATTAAGAACGCAATAATGATTATGATGGGTATGAAATTGTGTAATGAGAACCGCTATAAATGTAAAAGAAAATCTGCAAAGATCAACAAGTAATTGTTAGACGAGTAAATATGGACACGGATTGATGCTGAGAAGTGCGCAGTGAGCAACAAAATTTACCAGCATAAAAAAATTGACGCGGTGACGGAATAATCGAAGCGTATGGATGAAATAGTGTCAATGTGTTGTGAGGAACTTGGCGATTACCTCAATAGGAGCATCCTTCGCTTCCAAGCGACCGACAGCCGCATGCAGAGGCGGAGGATCTCTCTTCCTCCCTCCCTCCCGCCCCCCCTCCCGCATCGAAGGTGCATCGGGATGGACGTTAGCAGTCAGCAGAGCGCGCGGCGCCCGCTGCCCTGCAAGGCCTTCGCAAAAAAGTAGAAATCAGTCAATTTTAATCTAACTTGGTTCATCTAATTGAATAAATAATTCCTTTTATGGACGAACAGAATGAAAGGTCACAAGTGTGGAATTAATTATTTATTTAATTCGATTTAATTTAATGGACGTTAGTTGTAGTAGAACTTGACACATATTTTTAATTATTTAAAAAATGTATTAGTTTAATTAATAATGAAATGTATAACGTTTATATTAAAGGATACACATAGGTTATTTCAGAGTGATTTACGTAAGCCTTGATCTGAATCTAGATTAATTTTAATTATCTCAAATATTTAATGGAAATGTAATGCTTAAAAGTGCTATGTTAATTAATAAGTAATATCTGTATGGAACAATAAAGATATTTCAATTAGATATCGAACTGCATTATACAGAATGTTCCAGAACTCCACGTAAAAAAAATACGAAAACAGTGAAAACAAAAGACAAAAAGGTGCGCTACGCACTTACGTTAGGATAATTAAGAAAGTGACATGAATTAATAAGTGTTTATACTGCGTGAACTAATTAGAAAAAAAATTTCCTATGTTTTGTCCACTATTAGCGGTGCAGACCTTTGCACTATACTGTCGTATGTGTTGACAAGAGTATGTTCTATATGTGATGTCTCGCGAATCCTTGCGACGTCAGTGTGAGATCTGTATTGCTTCAAATTCGATCATCTGTTGTAATTTGTTTTTGAACTATGAACACACACTATCTCCTACTCAATCACCGTAATAAAGCGCTTTACTCTTTACTCTTTTGGTACAACAGGTTCTCTTAGGTTTTTCTCTAGGGGCAAAGTGTTTATTGAAACAAGAAATCCTGAATTTAGTGTTTTATTTCAATTCTTATGATTTGTAAACACTATACTCAGAATAATCTATAATAATTCGTACATGTAAAATAAATTTTGTGTGTTAAAATAAGAAACATATTGACATTATATATTGAGACCGTGGATTGAATTGATTAATAATTCAATCAAGCGTTCTCAAAATATTAACATAAAAAGTATGGGTCAACATGGGAGCTCGCTGAAAGAGACTTGGGTGGTCTGAAGCTTAGCAAGGCGGTGCTACATCAAAAGCTCAGTAGAAAGTTTTGGAATACAAAAACGCAATAAAAACTAATATTTTGGAAAAATCAAAAGTAGAGACCAGGACACGTGTTCAGAAACACACAAGTTTGAACAGGAATCTCTAGAAAGACGGATGGCAAAATTTAGGACAATAACGCAATAAAAACCTCTATTTAAAAAAGATCAAAAGAAATAGGAAGCAGGACACATGTTTTAGTAGCCTGCTAGTCTGAACACGAATATTTCAAGAAAACAAGCGGTTAGGGAATATTATTTCCCAAAGCAACGTGGGGGTACGTGTGAGGCAAGCGGCCAACAAAAAAGGTTCGCGACACATGTCTCTTGGGGAATAACGAGTCTCAACAAGAATCTTTAGAACTGTGAAATTTTGGGACCATGGGTTCGGCCATAACACACGATAGCAAAAATTCAAAAGAATGTAATAAAATTTGGGTTCAAAGAGAAGGGCCGACTCTCAGAACAAATGCTAGCTAGAAAGGGACGATGTCGAATGCCACCTAGCAATAAAACAATAAAACCGAGGTCTTTAGAAGCATATCGCCCGCGCAGATGTACAGGGACAAAAATAACAAAATGGCCGACAGACCTTCATCTCGAGGAAAGAATCTTAGAAGTAGAGAGAGGGGGGTGCAGCCAATGAAATATCAAGGGGGGAGGAGTCAAGTGGAATGATTGGAAAAAGGAAAATACAAAATACATATTTTCGGAATCTACCAATTAAAATTAAGAGGAGGAAAAGAACCGAGATCTGGCAACAGAAGCAAGGACTGTTAAGAGGGGGAACGTCACGTGACACAAATTATCTATAAAAAATTAGGGCAAAGAGGAAAAAGGAGGAGAGAAGAGAAAATTTTTGGGAGTGTGTATTTGTGATGATGGAGAGTAGAAAATTTTTGAGACAGTGTATTATGTGACCGTGAGACTGAAAAATTCGCATCAGTTTAATTGTTGAAACCAGATGGCGATAAACTTGCAACAATTCATTTGTTGAGTTAGACAGTGACGAATTTGAGGGCGTTCATTGTTGTTCGATTGCAATGTAAAGATTGGCGACCGTTATTTGCTGAGACAGACAGTGATAAAATTGCAACAATTTATTTATCGAGTCAGCCAGTGAAAAATTTACGAGATTTCCTTTTTGTAGAGTGAGGCAACAGAAAACGGGTGATTGAAATAGCCAATAAGACTCGTACAGTGCAACAAGTTAGGACAAACGAGTGAGCGATTCGAACAATGCGAAGACANTGTCATTCAGCCAATTAGCAAGCCAGAGAAGGCATCGTCATAGCTTAGACAATCGAAGGGAAGTGCCACACTGTAATCCGTCAGAGGATATGCGAAGCGCACTCATACAGTGAGTAGTTAATAATATTAAATGTGGCTTTAAGGCGAAAGCAAATTAAGGCGAAGTGAGTCGGGAAACTCCAAAATGTGGCGGACATAGGTGACTGTAATGAAAAAAAAGATCGCTTAGATAGAAAGAAGAAAAGGGGACGAACATTAGTGTGGCACGAAGAACGAGTCTCTAAATGAGGTACACAAAATTGAACAGATCTTCTTCTCGTCCGACATCACCAGACATCTTGGGTAGTGTGTAAGAGTGTAGAAGGGAATTGTAATGTTATTTTAGGCCTTGTGAACTACAAAATTGTGACATAAATGTCAGCAGGCCGTGTGCTACAATTAAAGTGATTAATTGTGAGGAGGGGGTAAAGAACAGAGAAACCTCCAATTAAGAAGACGAGTGGTGAGTACCACGTAAGAGGACGTTCCAAACGCGCAGTAGGCGAAGTTATCTGTAGGGTCGTAACTATTTTCCAGTGTAGTGTATATTGTGAATTGAGCGTCAGTATGAATAATAAAATGTCTGTTTGTTGCTCGAACACCAGATTGTTGTGTTTTCATTGTGAGTGGCTCCCATAAAAGTAAGTATTCGGTTCCCTCCCCTTAGTAATTAGTAATTAAATAGAATTATTTTTAATTTAAAAAAAAATTTACAACAATTAATTTTTTTATATTGTTATTAGTTAAAACAAAGCAATAAAGTCACAATATGTATTATAACTCGCAGCTAACTTTTTATCTTATCTAGGAACTTTTGCTGAAATTTTTGAATCAGCCTCTGCCTTAGGGCCCTTGATCGGAATTGATGGGATGGTCCCTTGCTTGCTTCCGGAGAGTAAATTAGTTTATTGTCCTCCACGTGGTCATACGCAGTTTGTACTGTTTTTGGACAATAAATTTATTATTATTATTATTAATTACTATTATTAATCTCGTAACACTTCTTCAAACGTGCCATTTATCAACTTCAATTTTCAATACCTTATCTGTTAAGAGTTCACGTCTCATCGATCCACCACTACTGCTTGAAAGACACATATAAAGACACATATACTGACTAACCACTTAGTTGACGCAGTTAGTCCACGTATTTCCCGTTGCGTATATTTTGCAAACGAATACTCCCATTTACGTTACGGCATTACCTTCTGGGGTAATTCCGGTCAGAGTATTCAAACTTTCAGAATTCAGAAGAGGATAGTTCGGATAATTTGTAAATCTCACCCCCGAAACTCTTGTAAACCTTTATTCAAGGAATTAAATATCTTAACACTTCCCTGCATTTATATTTATGAAACAGTCGTGTTTGTTAAGACCGAATTACTGAAGTGCCACCCTTTCTTTATACGAAACAGTCTCGTTCACGAACACTATACACGCAATAGTAGTAATATTCATCGCCCTAGAGTGTCAACCACTCTTTGCCAAAAAGGACCTTATCATTCGGGAATCGTTCTATATAATTCCCTGCCCAAGAATATAAAAGACATTATGAAATTGAATATCTTCAAATCCGCGGTTAAAAACTACCTCCTGCACCAGTGCTTCTACACTGTAAAAGAATTTATTGATTTTAATAAAAGTTAAATTCGTCTTGTACTTTATCACGCCATTGCTGTAGCACTTTTTAAATAACTTATAACAATTTCAAAAACTATTTTCTTGCATGATTGTGTTGCCGTATGGCTCATATTAATTTAGTTTTATGTGTACTCAACTTTGGCACGGTTGTGTACATTAATTCTGTAGCCCCATCCTGGCCCGGGTTTTTCTCCGTTTTTCCTTCGGGTAGAGGCGGATTTCTTATACAGGTTCTCTAGGCTTTGTCTAGGGGCGTGTTTATTGTAACAATAAATCGTGAATTTAGTGTTTTTTCAACTCTTATGATTTTTAAACACTATACTCAGAATAATCCATAGTTCGATAATAACTTGTACATGTAAATTTACAAACATATTTGCGTTAAATTACAAACATATTGACATTATATATGTATTATAACTCGTAGCTAACGTTTTATCTTATCTAGGAACTTTTGCTGAAATTTTTGAATCCGCCTCTGCCTTACGACCCTTGATCGGAATTGATGGAATACGTCCCTTGCTTGCTTCCGGAGAGTAAATTAGTTTATTGTCCTCCGCGTGGTCATACGCCATTTGTAACACTGCTTTTTTTGACAATAAATTTATTTATTTATTTATTTATTTACTCTGTCTGGGTGTCATTTTATCTCCTCCGGGAGAAAGTTCCGAACATGTATGTGTGTATACCTGAATGATTCTTGTTCCTATTAATGTTCCCCATCATTCCCCGAATTTTTTATGTGACGTTCTAAGACATTCTGTATACTCTCACACAATACCTGAGCGGGTGAGAAGAAAAAGGGTTACACGTGAATAGAATATACATTTGAAATGTTGGGGGCGAAGAACACAAGTAAGTAATGTTCATGTACTGAGATACAGCGGTGACAAAAACATTTTATTTGAAAAATCACATGCTTTCATGATCATTGAAGTTTATCAGAACTTCCAGCACCTGCATAAAGATAACTATGTTTAGTGACAATGCAGACGGCCAAAACTAAAGTCCGTACATGGTGAAGTTCTGGTAATTTAATATTTGAATCACACACAGTGAAGAGGAAGAGAATAAGTACTCATGACTGGTCATTCTTGCAACGGATGTGACCAAAGAGTTAGAACCATTGAACTGATTATCAAGTAGCGGGATTTTTGTGCCTCAAGATTGAATGGAAATAGTATCTAAATTATCAAAGATAGTTTCCGTGTCAAGTATGAAAAACGAGTTCATCTCCTTCTGTTCAGGAGAATACGTTAAAACAGTCAAAGGAATTCGAAACATGCAATAGCTAAGGTTTCTAAATTCAGATCCATTTTCACTGTTTTATATAAAATAGATTCAACATTCTCATCCTTTCTATGTACACTACATCGAGCCTAATAATGTACGAGGATGACCGCGAACACTGGCTGTAGAGTTCCCCCAAAAAACTAATACTCCAAGAATGAAGCCAAACAAGTACAAGGATTTGCAAGAATCACTTCAGTTTATACCTCCTTGCAAACCATTTTAAAAATTATCTACAAGTTCGTCAAACAAAACAACAGTCAAGCACTGGAGATGAACAAGTGAAAATGCGATAAAATAATGAAAAGTGGAAGAGGATAGCTTAAATGCATCCTTGTGTCTTTCTACCTTGTACTCTTCCAGAGGTAATATTTTATCGAATAAAATCATCCGTTCCGTTTGCGTGTGCGTTAAGATTGTTTTGCCGACATAATATAGACACACGTCATGCTACCATAGTTCCACAAGCCTCGACTCACAAAGCCGTACACGACAGGCATCTGGCCTGTTGCGACAGGTGTTCCCGGGTTGACTCCCGGTCCGGCAATAGAAAGATGTCCCGGATTCGAGTTCCGGTCCGTCGCAATTTTCACCTGGCAATAGACGATGCTAACTTTTTTCCCCGGGTAGGAACTGGGAAGTTGTGGGTTAAAAAATATTTAGGTTTTAAAACGTCTAGTCGAATTATTTTTTTATCATATCGTCAATCATATTGAACAAATTTTTTTCTCTTTATTGTTTATATAATTTTCTTTTTATTTTAATTTTCTGCATCAAATTTAAAGTGAACTTATCACTAGAGTTCTCTATACTTCAATTTCGCGAAAGTGACGGTAGGGTTCGTTGAAGGGTTCATTTTTCGGTGAAAATAGCACGTGTTCTGCCCTACAGGAAGTGGAGAAAAAAAATAGGAAAGAAAGTAGAGTTAATAATAGTTTCATTGAAATATTACTTAATTGAGGAAGAATTACTTCAGGAACAGTAATATATCTTCAGGGATCGTATGCAAAATAGAGAATCAAGTCGAAATAAAGAGAAGGAAAAAATTGAGAGCGCGAGAGTTCCGCAACGAAATAGTCTTCCGCTGCCAGAAGAGAAGCACATGAGAGAGAGAGCGAACGAAATGAGAGAGAGAGTATCCTTAATGAAGAACGAGAGAAGAGAGAGTTACAGTAGGATCATTTGACATAGAATATAGAGAAGGAGAAGAAAGACAGGAAACAGAAGAGAGCAAGGAACCCGGATATGAGAGGAAAAAGAAGTGTAAGAGTGAGGGAGAAAAACACGGAAAGAGGAAAACAAGAAGAAACACTAGAGAGAAGAGTAAAAGAGAATATGATAAATGTGAGAGATATCGTGGAAAGATAGACAGATGGAAGGCAAATAGAGACAGAGGCTGGGTAGAGAAGAGAAGTGAAGCAGAAAAAAAGGATGGGGTAGGGAGAGGAGGAAGGAAATAAGAATTGTGGAATTAAAAGTGAAGACAGGGAAAATAAAGTGAAGAAGGGAAAGAGATGGAGGCAATAACTGTTCAAAATAGAAGAAGACGAAGAAAAAAATGAATTAATATATCTCTCAAGTATGGAAGAATTTACTGTAAAAATAGATTGAACTTTGTTATATCTTCATGTAGTCTCGAAGGATTGCATTTTGAATGTACTTACTTTATGTACCGGCGAAAGATTTTGTTCTTACCCAATTTGAATACTGACCACTATCAAGTTGTATTTAAGTTGGAGCATGTACTTCTAAGTTGCAGTAGCTTTTATGTAATTTTGATTCATCTATACGGTTAATACTTTTACTTTATTCTATAAATAATAATTTTATTTCTTCTATGTAAATAAGAAAACTTTAATTCAATACGAAGTGAGTTCAGTTTCTATTTACTTAAAAAAAAAAGTATTTTTTACAAAAATGAAGTGTCGCATCTATAAAGTGAGTCCCTAAACTGAAATTTTGGTAATAGAATACGAAAGAGATAAGTGGCGTATATTATTAAATAGCGGGATTTAACGAGTTAAGAAATGACAAATGTTCCTTACAGTCACCTGACAACACAAAACTTTGAATCCAAACTATTTAAATAATGGGTATATTGTTCTGGCGACAAAATGCGTTCAATAGTCATTACAAAAATAATGGTGAATAATCTGTAGATGTAGGATATGCAGACCATTTAGTCTGCATCTTCTCGATACTAGTCACGACAAAATCTTACTTTCAAGTTGAAATAAGCTCAAGCGCTATTTACCTGGAAATAGAGTCACTGACTCCTTTTGCTTTGAGTTACAGCTGCTTGAGAACGAGTGATTCTCGGCTTCTGTTGACCGAGAACATTTCGGTTCCAAGCGGAAAACGTCTCTTTTTCACCGAACTTCAGGCTGTAAGAGAAGATCGTGAAGGGGGTGATTCCAGACGCACAAACGAGTTAATATCAGCGCATGTCTGGAAATGGACTTTGGGTCCACAACAATGATATTAAACTATTGTCAAAAGAGTAGTTGCCAACTGCGAATGACCACGATCGGGATTACAAACTATGTTACTCTTCGGAAGGAAGGAAGCAAAGGGACGTATTCCATCAATTCCGATCAAAGGCCCACGGGCTGCAGTGGTAGATTTAGTACTTATAAAAGGAATTATTTAGTAAATACGTACTGTAAAAATAATCATTCGAAAACGAATCACTGATATTATGTTCTGTAAAAATTCGAGATTAATAACAACAAATATTAAATGGCATATTCCAACGTACGGGAAATCCGACGACACCACCCGGAGTAAAACCGGGGCCAAGGAGTATTAATAAAGCAGTTCATTGTGGTACATTGCATGGTATTGATTAGTGACCTTGGACTGCAGCAAATACAATCATTCACCGTCGCATTCAGGTCTCCGCCTCTCTTTCGAATATTGTGGGCCGCAGTCGAGTAGCGTAACAGGATAAACAGGATAACAGTTGCTGTGGTGTCTGCAAATGAGCGACTGATTCCACAGACACAACACGGGATTTGGAAGGTTTTTCGTGTAGGTCGTAAATAATTACTAAAAAATCCCTTTTAATGAATTCGGAGGTGAAGAACAAGATGGAGAGGATATGCTTGTGCACCCTTTTTAGGTGCCACGAGGGGGTTAGTACCAGGCACCTCAGAGCACTTCTTTTATTTTTTTGCTACGAAGCACTGAAGCTCTTCCACCTGAAAAGACAGAATGTCGGGTTTTGCAAAAAGCGAGAGCGTATGGAACCGAACCGACATTTGCGAAGGGAGGGAAAACCCTCGCTGAAAACCTCATCTACTTCGACCGAGCAGGGTTCGAACCCACCATTGGCCTGGTGGCCAATGCGCCGAGACGCTACCTCTAGACTCTATTAAAATTATCGTTTAAAAACGATTACATTTGAGCAACGTTTCCTGTTATCTTTGATGATTAAAGCACTGAGTCAGTAAAGCTTTGGATCTCTAGTTAGATTCCTTCCGAGGATTTAATTTAATCAAAATTTATGACAATATTGTTACGTAGCGACGACGGTTAGTGGAAAGGTGTAAAATACTCTTACTATCCTAAATGACAAACTGCTATAAGGAACTGATGCAAATATTTATACATATAAATAAAACAATTAGAGGTACAGTGAGTGTATCAAGTAATGTGACACCATCGGTGTCAAATTGAAGAGGTCTAAAATGAATTGATGTAACACCCGGGGATAAAACCTAAACATGAACTGAAACACTGTGTGCGCGTCTCATAGTTGGAAAAAGTCTTAAAAGGTTGGAAGACTAGCGATTACTGTTCCTCTGAACAAATTATGGAAAACACTATTTATTAGTGAAAAATGTCATTTTGTTGAAACGAAAACTATACATAGATCCTCACAGAAATACTGTAATACATAAATTAGCTGTACTTTGCTCAAATAAAATTTGTTCGCTTATGCTAGTTTCCTTTGTTTTAGTGACGTAAATAATAATAATAATAATAATAATAAAAATATCTGTAACAAATTTTATAAAATATATACATTTGACTGCATCAAGTTTCCTTTCGACATTCAATCATGTACCATGTGAATTTAATAAAAAATATTGAAAAGCGTTCATATCGAATCCAGAATTATTGTGAAAGTTCCAGCTATTGTTTAATTGTGCGGTCAAGATACAATATTAATGTATTTGGAATTGACATTTCATTTCAGTGACCCAAATATGTAACCAACAATTCCCGTTTTGGAAGCTGTATAATAAGAGCAAATAAAGGTTTCGTAAGATGTAACATATTTAATAATATTTAATGAAAATGAAACATCATAATTGACTTAAGTACGTGTAAATATTTGTTGCTTTTGCACAAAAGCCAATGAAAAGAATTGTACGAATTATATACGATTTTTTCTGCAAAACTGAAGTGGAATCCTGTTACAAAAATTTCACCCTATCACCCAGATTAAATGACGCCAGAATCTTTGTATTAATTTGATATCGAAACATGGGACACAAATGAAATGCGATCGTTGTTTCAGTCTGAAGCTATTGACGCTGCACGACTCACTCACATGATTTTGAATCGTTTTCTTTGAAAGTGTTTGTGAGTGTTCGATACCTACAAACTATAAATATTGGTTCAAATTTAACAAATTCTACAAGTTGCCCCACTGGGCGACTCGTGAGCAACGCGTTGCGACTCATCGACGATGACGTAACGGGAAATATGCAGCGTTCGAAGAATCTCAGTCGCCTCCAACAACCAGAACAACAGCTACGGGAATATCAGTCAAAATGTTATTAGAACAGCAGCAGCAGCAGCGATGGAACGAGGTTCAGAGCGGACACAGCGTCTAAATCCAAGCGAAGTACAACTGTCCTTTTACTTCAGGCGAAAGTAGCTGCCTCAGGGGCGGCCTTCCACGCAGTCCTTATCAGCGCCCAGTGGTAGTGCATCCCGAAACAAGACGGAACCTGAACGGCAAGTTTACGGAAGTAAAAAGAGAAGGAAGATGAATGACAAACCTCTAGAAAATACTTCACGTCAGTACATACGAGCAGCAGTAAGTGGAGGTGTCAAATTTGTTTAAAAAATTCCTTTGTAATTTTCAATGAAAATACCTGTGACAATGAATACAGGAGAAATAAACTCTGTTGAGAATCCTGTGCGTCCTCAGCCAAAGCCTCCACCTACATTTGTTCCAGGGGTAGAAAGTGTTCCAGGGTTAATAGCTTATGTTTCAAAGATACATGTCAATGAATTAGTTAGTGTCAATGAATTTACATATCAAATGAATGTTAGTGTCAATGAATTTACATATTAAATGTTTTATATAATGATGAAGTAAAAATAATGCCACAAAACAAACTGTAAACGCGTTTCGTTTCCCCAGTGAGTTTTTTCAGCGACGTTTTTGTGCAGAGCGCATCTTCACACGCGGCGACAACTAAAACGCAACAGAGAGAGAGCAGAGCATTCGAAGTTTTTCTCCAGAACGTACGTCCGTCCATTAGTATTGAAGATATGAATGAGGAGCTATGGGACACATTGTTCTAATAATAAATTAAATAATAATAATAAATTTATTGTCAAAAAACAGTACAAACTGCCATGTATGACCACGTGGAGGACAATAAACTAATTTACTCTCCGGAAGCAAAAGCAAGTGAGGTATTCCATCAATTCCGATCAAGGGCCCTAATAAGGCAGAGGCCGATGCAATTTTTTTTTCGTAATATAAGCAACATCAGGCACCGTATCACTAAAGAGCCAATGCCACTCTTCTTCATAGAAGTAGAACGAAACCAAATAATAAAGAAATATAACAAGTAAAATCACAAATGAATGCAAAAGTACAATTTCAATATCCGTACAGAAAACGTGATATTGTTCAATGTAAAAGATGTCAATCGTACAAGCATCCGCAGAAATATTGCGATACACCTCATAATTGTGTCAAATGTGGTAATGACCATGACTCCAAACTTTGCAAGAAAGATAAATCTACTCCAGCTACCTGTGCCCTTCGTAAAAATAATCTCACCCTGCGAACTATAAAGGATGTGAAGTGTACCAAAACATCAAAAGACAAAAAATGGTATCCGGAGGTTCGCAGAAAAATCACTCCTACAAATATGAATTCAGTTGAGTACAGAGTACCAACTCGAGCAACAGACTTTCATCAGTTGAGCAACAGACTTTCATCAGTGCATCGGGAACCGAGGTTGTCACGAATCAAAAGACACAAGTCAGACATCGGGAGTGCAATACAAGAGTCATTTTTAAAATTTGAAAGTATTTTACAAAAACAAGCAGAGCAAATCGACTCGTTTTGGCGAGGCTTCACCGAGTTAATTGCAAAAATACGTTAATCATGACCATTTATAGAGTAGGGACATGAAACGCTAATAGTCTAATCCAAAATAAACAGGAATTAGAAATATTCTTATTTGATAAAGATATCGACGTAACGTTGATTTCCGAGACATCTCACAAACAACAACTATGTGAAAATAGCTGGATATAGAATATATTATACCAAACATCCCGATAACACACCTCGCGAGGGTTCTGCAACTGAAATCAAGGAGAATATAATTCAATCTCAACTTGCCAATGCTGAAGAAGAATTCCTACAAGAAACTTCCGTTTCAAAATTTTGATAAATATGGTCCACTGGTTATTTCATCAGCATATTGTCCGCCAAAACAACACCGATTCCAGGAAGCTAATCTCAAAGATTACTTTAAATCACTAGGGAATAGGTTAGGTTACAACCCAAGAGATAATATACGTTGGTGAGCACGACTAACCCCAACGAGAGAGGTCGCCTTCTATGGACGGTCATTAAGAAAATCCTTCAAGTTAAATACAATAAATATCCTTTAAATACGAGGGAAGAAACCTCGCGAGAGGGAAAAATTAAATATTTTCCACGAATATCAGGTGATTCTGCTTCCACGAATATATACTACAATTGTAGTAGAATGTGTTCACGAAAATTGCCAAGTTTTATTGTTCTGTAGCTCATTTCTAATATGTCATTCACATCTCTTTGGTACTTCATTTCTACGTAGAATACGATTTCATAATTTATGTATGTATAGAAATTTGCTGTCAAGGAGTTAGATGTTACCTTCAGTTTAATACCGACGTTTTTCTTTCCCTTATATTGCACGTGCTAGTAAACTGAGGATGAAAATTATCTATCAATTTCCCATTTATTTCGTAAGACTGTTAGAAAAAAAGTTAGCAGCTACACATTGTATTTCATATTTCATAAGGAAATGACATACACGAAGGCATATTTATAAATATTATTTATAGAGATTTCTATTATTTGGTGGAAAGAGTAATTCATATGCGACTTCAAATAAAATCTTAAAAATATTTTTAAAATCATGTCTAAAGATTGAATAAAGTTATAGTTGGTAAGTATTTTAACAATTCAGCTTTTTATTTATTACAGATAATTATAACTGTCAAGCAGGAACGTTTGTTTTTCACATCTGAGACTTAATTTTTTTCACTGCACTTTCCTTACACGGCGCTAGTGAACGCCGCTTCTCGAAGCCGCTTCGTGACGTCGCGCAGTGCGGTATATTGAGACGAAACCAAAAGCCAAAACAATTTTATCCCATGAATTTGATGGATTATGGAATTATCGTTTATATGTATGTAAACAAATGTCATGTTAAGTTGAATGTATTTTCGATTCGAGAGGTTATGTATGAAATCTATATAATCTTTTAAAAAGAATTTTCTTAGCAGGAATAATGGACATAACATTTGTTTATATTCTTATAAATGATTTTTCACCAAATTTCCTGGATAAAAAACTTTTGGTCAGTTTTCGCCTGGACATTCATTCTCCAGTGTGCGGACACCGGCATTCACTAGCCCCATGTGATACGTCTATACATTGCAAATAACAACAAGAAAAACGTCTTTTACCTTTCTTGGGAGGAGAGCGACACGTTCTATGACGACAGCAGCAGCATCTGCGTTCGGCAGTGGAATAAGTGACAGACCGTCTCCCCCCCGTCCCCCACTCCCTTTTACCAAGAGTCGGCTAATGGAAGAAGAGGATGATCGATCTTTTAGCCGCTCAGTACGAACGATGGCAAAATTGAGCAAATCAAGGAAAGGCAATTGTCGTGATATTTACATTAAGGCAGATTACTCACGGAAGCATATGTTATCGTGTTAGGATTCAAATTTTCGCAAGTTTGCGGGAATAGGTTTACTTCTAAAACTTTTTTTTTTTCTTGGAAAATAAATATTCGATTTTTCAAACTATTGTTCTTTACGAAAGAAAAAATTGCAAATGGAGCCTAAGAGAAACGCAGTGATAATTATTTTCTCTTTGCTTATTCATTATTTGTTGTATTTGCGATAGAAAATTTTACTCTCTCGTATACAAAGTAGAATATAGAAAGTTTTGTAATCGTGAAGAGATTTGGATCGGTTAGATTTTCATATAGTCCAAGATCCATCGTGTCCAAAACCACCGTCGCCGTGCTTCGCTGTCCAATTTATTTCTTCTTCTTCCTGATCGATCGGGGTCGGCACGGGATGGTGGTGGTTTTGGCAAAATATTTCCCGACGAATAGAACTAATGGGTCACATTTCTTATTTGTAACACGCGGTATTTCGTTTCCCATCAACAAATTTATACGATTTCAAGTTGGAAAAACTAAATAGAATATTTCCAAGACAGTATTTAGTTAGTATCGTATTAAAATGTGATTCCCATTACACTTTTCTACTTTCTCTCTCTCACTCCGGAGGACGCGCCGCTAAATAAGATATTAAATCTAACAGAATGGATGTATTGTTGTGCCTCGCTTCGTCATCGTTTGAACATTGTTGCGGTATTGATCATTCTTCTTCACTTCTTCAATTGTCGTGTGTTATAATATATTAATAATTAATTATATCTAAATACAAATTATAGATCTTGAGTAATAAAAAACAAACTACGAATTACTTTAGGTGCGACTTATTTAATTATGTACACTATTATTATTATTATTATTATCATCATCATCATCATAGTATTTAATTTATTGTTGATCGTAGAGACTTCTCAGCCCGGTTCTTTACAATAACGTAATTCTTCATTATATTCTTTAAACTATTACTTATGAGTTACATGTGTACCTATATTTATTTTATTGCATTTTTCTTCTAATATTGCAGCCGATTATATTGCGATACAAGTATCATTCTTTCCCCTTGTTTCTATAATAAACATTTATTTTCATCAATTTTTCATTGCTCGTAACTAAATCGTGATGGGTACCCCCTTAGTTCTTCATTAAGCATCATCACACTGCAAAGTATGAAGACGACTGGCGAGACGACGGTCTTGTAAGCCGTGGCGCGATCGTCTGTGGGTGTGTGTCCACTTTTTCAGCATCTCTCCATTGGTTCCGTGACGTGGCCGTAAGGACCAGATAGAGTTCCAGGTGCAAATGAGTGAATTAATCGCAATTAGAACAACAATGCATTATGTCGTGAGGACGAGAAAAATACTGAAAACAATTTATTTTTTGTACTGACTATTTTGCGCATCAATTTCATTTTACAATTCTGTGGTCCGATTAATATTTGGAATTTGGAACACGCTAGATTGCTGTATTTCCTGATTTTCCCTCCATAGGTCTTTATCTTTATTATTATATTTATAAGTATTATTATTATTATTGATTATTTCTCAGTACAAACTGGAAAACATTTACACACACAAATGGTATCGGGATTTGGTTTTTTCGATACAGAAAGGCAATTCATCCTGGCATGTGTCGTGAGTTATTAATTAATTAAAAAATGTTCGGACAATGTGACATGTCTGCAGGAGGACAGCTTTTTGTGCGACAATCATGATATTCTCCTTGATTCCTAGTTCTTCTTAAACCTCTTCGATAAAATACCATTAAGAGATATCACTACGGAGATAAATTCAACCTTGCCTAACTTCCATATAACCAAGGGAACGTACTTATACGAACGGAAAGATACCCCCCCCCCCACATCCTACTAATTTCGATAGCCAAATCTTTGTATTTCAGCTGCTTTCTGCGCTCTATTGTTAGTTGTTGGCTCTATTGCTACATAAACTATAGCAACCACGTTCTGTTTCTCGTGTCATTTATAACAATATAAAGTTTATTAGCAGGTTCACGCATCTGTCGGTGTGGATTTGTTGTTCATTAACTAGTGTCGTGATTTCCTCTGTGGTTGTTACTTCCGGTGAATGTAATTACATATTTTAACGCGTCTAAATAAATAAATAAACTTCATTGTCCAAAAAGCAGTTAGAAACTGCGTATGTTTGCTCTCTCTTGAAGCCTCGTTTTTGGAGGCCACGAGGATGCTGGGAAAGAAAGATGTTGGGTATCTGTGGAAGATACCGAACCGACTCTTCTCGAAAGTTATGGTCGAGAAGGAGATCACTCTGACTAATATTAAGTAGATGAAGCTAATACCTATATGCTCCTGCGGCACGCAGTTCCTAGGTTGCATATCAAGGGTAATAAACATGTTTTAAAATAAATATTTAAAAAATTGAATATTTTACGTGTTTGAAAATACCATATAAATTATCACACACACTCAAATTTAGACGTACATTTTCTCCAAGGGAAAAGATATGTAATTGAAATATAGTTTCAACCTTTTATATCACTTGAAAAAGCAGTACAGAGGAAATATTCTTGCGGCAACATCTACAATTCTGGCTTAAAATGTAAAAATTATTCTCTAGTACAGGGTTTGAGTTATAATATTAAAATTTGTTATGTATTAAACTATTTAGTTCTTCAATATCGAATATTATTGAATAGAACGACCTTATTTTCACAGACTGGATTTATTATCAATTAAAGAAACAACACAACATTTTATCCCCCGCTGTAGATGGATCATCATCATTTTGGTGAAACACCAGCTGCGCTGACGGTCCCCCACAGACGTAGTGTATGTTCTTTAATTTATAACAAATCCAGTCCGTGAAAATAAGGTCGTTCTCTTCAATAATTATATTGAATTTATACACTCGTAATTACAATACATCTTGAATATCGACTTGAAACACAAATTATTTTTTACACGAAATGAACAATATCGATTGGCAAAGGACGTGAAACTACTCTTTTATCGAACGTTTCATAGTTAAGAAGAAAAACCAGCTTACGTCACGGCAAGGACGAGAAGGACGAAAACCCTTCGAGAGTCGACTTGAATACTCATCTTTCTCTCGAGCGTTATCCCCAGGGCTCGAATTTTGCTTCTTTTTATCACGTTTTAAATATCACGATAAAACGAAACAATTACTTAACTAACGATGCTATTGGAAATTGTGTTGAGTTTTTAGTCCTAGAAATTTCATCTGTATTTTGTGGGTGGAAAAGGGATCGGAATACAATTCATTATTTCATGGGATCATTTGAATTCACACAATTTCCAATAGCATGGTTAGTTAAGTAATTGTTTCGTTTTATCGTGACATTTACCTTCATGTACTGACAGCGTGCGATAGCTACTTGCAGCATTTACGTAGATAGCGTAGAACTTACAAAAATAATTTTACTGAACAATTTTTAGCTACTTTTTTAGATGCCAAATAATACCACATTTACAATTCACAATGTATTTATAATTTAATATTAGTCTATATTAAATTACGGACGCGTGTCGTCTCTGGTTGACATGAAACTTCCTCACCAACATTCCAGTCAAGTTTATTAAAAATTTTGTGTGACTTTTCGGTCCCTCGAATGGGTGGAATCACGGAATTCTCCTTACCAAATTGCATTCTTTAGGCATTCGTGGACTTCCACATCAATGGCTAACTTCTTATTTAAAAGATAGATATCAAAAAGTAGAAATATCCTATACTAAAAATAAAATACTTGAGCGTTGTCTTTCAGAAACAAAGCCACTTACTTGCGGAGTACCCCAAGGATCAATTCTCGGCCCTATACTCTTTTTATTGTATGTGAACGACATGTCATCATCCACATCAGATTGCAAAATGGTTCTTTTTGCTGATGACACTAATTTACTATGTAAACACGCCAATGCTCAAAAAGTTTTGTCTAACCTTTCGACTTGGTTCCATGCAAATCGTCTCATTGTAAACACTGACAAAACAGTGTCTATGTCATTTCACAATAGTATCACAAAATCTTTACCCCAGGTTTCTCTTTCTTTAAACGGAACACAATTAAAAACTGTTACAAATACAAAATTCTTAGGTCTCCATATTCAAGACAACCTCAAATGGAATTGTCACATTGACAATCTTAATTCCCAATTAAGCAAATTGTGTTACGCATTCCGAATCTTAGTTAACGCAGTTAGTCCACGTATTTCCCGTTGCGTATATTTTGCAAACGTTTACTCCCATTTACGTTACGGCATTACCTTCTGGGGTAATTCCGGTCAGAGTATTCAAACTTTCAGAATTCAGAAGAGGATAGTTCGGATAATTTGTAAATCTCACCCCCGAAACTCTTGTAAACCTTTATTCAAGGAATTAAATATCTTAACACTTCCCTGCATTTATATTTATGAAACGGTCGTGTTTGTTAAGACCGAATTACTGAAGTGCCACCCTTGCTTTATACGAAACAGTCTCGTTCACGAACACTATACACGCAATAGTAGTAATATTCATCGCCCTAGAGTGTCAACCACTCTTTGCCAAAAGGGACCATACCATTCGGGAATCGTTCTATATAATTCCCTGCCCAAGAATATAAAAGATATTATGAAATTGAATATCTTCAAATCCGCGGTTAAAAACTACCTCCTGCACCAGTGCTTCTACACTGTAAAAGAATTTATTGATTTTAACAAAAGTTAAATTCGTCTTGTGCTTTATCACGCCATTGCTGTAGTACTTTTTAAACAACTTATAACAATTTCAAAAACTATTTTCTTGCATGATTGTGTTGTCTTATGGCTCATATTAATTTAGTTTTATGTGTACTCAACATTGGCACGTTTGTGTACATAAATTCTGTAGCCCCATCCTGGCCCGGGTTTTTCTCCGGTTTTCCTTCGGGTAGAGGCGGATTTATCATACAGGTTCTCTAGGCTTTGTCTAGGGGCGGGTCTATTGTAACAATAAATCGTGAATTTAGTGTTATTTCAATTTTTAAGCACTATACTCAGAATAATCTATAGTTCGATAATAACTTACATGTAATTTTTTGCTTAAAATTACAAACATATTGACATTCTATTAGTATTATAACTCGCAGCTAACTTTTTATCTTATCTAGGAATTTTTGCTGAATTTTTTGAATCCGCCTCTGCCTTAGGGCCCTTGATCGGAATTGATGGGATGGTCCCTTGCTTGCTTCCGGAGAGTAAATTAGTTTTTTTTCCCTCCACGTGGTCATACGCAGTTTGTACTGTTTTTTGACAATAAATTTATTTTTTTATTTATTTACTTCTCAAGAAATTAAAACCGAGATGGGTATGAGATCGTTAACAGGTTTGCCGGAACACACATAACCTCAATATGTGTGTCCAAAGTCGATATAACACAACAATCCGACCGGCCGAATAATAAACGTGACTGCAATGTTCGTGAGAAATCCAACTTCATTTGGATAAATACTAACGTGAGATAAAATAAGAATAAATCAAGTTTAATAAGTTAATTGCATTTTGCTTATAACTGACGATTAGAAATGAAAAATATTAAAACCGTATTTTCGGATACAGTAGATACTCGACAACAGGTCAGGGATATTGCAAATTCGTTCTCCTGCTGATGCAACTTTCTGACTTGAATCAGACCAATCGTAGACCTCTGTGAAATTATAAAGTAAGGATGCAAATTTTGGAATGCAATTAATCTAAACAGTGCGGTTTCAATAATATTGTCTTCTTCTACCATTACGCAGCTGATTCTTCATGAACTAATGATAAACAAC
>NNCF01125828.1:317051-335507 GCA_002313205.1 Laupala kohalensis
CCCTTAACCGAGCCTCAGGTACAGGGCGGGTCGCAGGTGGCGGATAGCGAAAACTCCATCAGATATGGTGGACCGCTGCGAATAAGGGGTAACCCGAATAAGCAGTCCCGGACCGAGGCGGCAGCATCACGAGGGTGTGGGAGGGTGACTTTTGGCAGGGGTCACACTCGTTAAAAACCACAGAGCCTGATAACGTTGCTGTGACATGGCGAGTAAGTGCCGCCATTCAATAAGCACTGCCATCAAAAAAATCCAGGACGCGTCTGTAGTGGGAACCACCGGCATCCTGGTCAGCGTCTGTTCACATAATGTGCGGCTGTTCTTAATGCTCCAGGAACTAACAATCCCTGGTTCTAAACACCCAGTGGAAACACTGGACAACCTAATGACAAGCAACTATGACTCGTGCAAGTAATTACAAAAATACCCCAGGTGGTAACCAATCCACCCATCAACAGATGGCAACCAGGTATTCGGATTCTGGGAAACCTGGACTTACACGACCACATCAGAGAAAGTCGGAGTTCTCTGGCAAACTTCCACTTAAAATCCCTTCATATATAGGTACTTTCAACATCAATACATTAATCCAACCAGGAAAATTGCTGAACCTAACAACAGAACTCGACCGACAGAAGAAACTTATATTGGGCTTACAAGAAACACGGTATACAGATGAAGAAACAGCAGACTATGGAAACTATCGCATATTTAAAAGCAAAACAGATAAACGAATTGCAAGAGGAGCTCCACATCTGGGCATGGCCTTTATTGTACATAAGAGCGTGCTCAAATCCATCAAAGAAGTCACTCCTGTGAATAATAGGCTAATGACAATGCGTATACAATGTGCCAACAAAAAATACACAATGATTAATGTTCATGCTCCTACAAACGTCGACAACAAGAAAAACCCCATAGAAACAGAGAAGTTTTGGGAAAAATTGGAGAATGTAATGGCTAAGGTCCCAAAAGATGATATTAAAATTTTGCTTGGTGATTTTAATGCCCAAATTGGCAGAGAAAAAATTTATAAAAAAACTGTAGGAGATTACCCTGCACATAAATTTACCAATAAAAATGGAACAAGGCTCATTGACTTATGTCAACAAAATAACTTGAAGATAATGTCAACGTCTCTAAGAAAATTTCCAAGAAAACAGAAGACATGGAGATCGCCTATACAGCAGATTGGCGAGTTCCAAATAGATCACGTAGCAATTTCATTCCCAGTACAAAGGGAAATCTATGACGTTCAAGTCCGCAGAGGTGCAAACATTGATTCAGATCATTATCTAACTCGAATTAAAATCAAGTTCACAGCTAGGAGAAGTTATCAGAAGAGAACAAGAATACAAAAATATGACACTAAAATGATTGAAGAATCTAAAGTAAAAGAAGAATGGGAGAAAGAAAAAGCAAACACATGGGAAGAGTTTCATTCTAAAATCACGCGAATAGCTCAGGAAAACATTCCTTTGAAAAAGAGATTCAAACACCCTTGGTGGAATTCAGATTGTGAAAATGCGTTGGAAAGAAGGAAAAAAGCATTTCAAGAATATAACACTAAAAAATCAGAAGAAAGTCAACATTTATTCAACGAGATAAGAAAACAGGTAACAAAATCCATTAGGCAAGCTAAGAGGAAGTACATGAAGACACAACTGAATTCCATAGAAGAGAATTTCCGGAACTACAATACTAGAGACTTCTACAGGACTTTTGCTGATAAAATACGGGGATATACACCACAAAATCTATGCTTCAGGAAACAAAATGGAAAATTAGCCTTAACAAACCAAGAAAATTGTCAAGAACTGGCTCAATATTTCTCTAATCTTCTTAATTGCCCAGAACCCAGTACAAGGTTTACCAAAAAAGATTGTGCAAATACTCATCCGAAGTCACAACCACCAACACAAGAAGAGATCCAAAATCACATTAAAAAACTAAAAAATAATAGAACTTCAGGCGAAGATGGCATTATTGCTGAGCTGTTAAAAAACCTAGGTCCAAACACATTGCAGGAACTTACAAAAATCATAAACAACATATGGGAAACAGAAAAATTACCAGAGGATTGGAAATGCGCCCTTATTCACCCTTTACATAAAAAAGGAGACAGAACAGATGTCAACAATTATAGAGGAATATCACTTCTACAAGTAACCTACAAAATTCTCTCAGCCTGTTTGCTCAAAAGAACACAAGAACAGCTGGAACACAAAATTGGTGAATACCAAGCAGGCTTCCGTCCTGGTCGCTCATGCGTCGAACAGATATTTAATTTAAAGACAATATTAAAACACAAAGCAATTAGAAACGCCCCAATAGTATGCACATTTGTGGATTTTAAGAAAGCCTATGACTCAGTTGACCGTCAAGCTTTGTTTAACATTTTAGAAGAACTGGGACTTGACTCTAAAACACTACAGCTCATAAAAGAAACACTGACAGATACTACATCTAAAGTTAAATTCATGGGGGAAATTTCTGAACCCTTTATCGTCAAAACTGGAGTTCGTCAAGGTGATGGACTATCTCCACTCCTTTTTAATTTAGTCTTGGATAAGGTAATTAAGGAATGGGAAAAAGAACTAAAAAATCAAGCACATTGGAAACCAATCCATATCGGAAGACCTAAAGACAAAATAGAAATATCTTGTCTAGCATTTGCGGACGATCTAGCCATACTGGCAGATACTGAAGAAACTGCAACAAAACAAATAGAGATTCTGAAGGAATGTGCAGATAAAGTAGGTTTACAAATTTCATTCCAAAAGACAGAATTTTTCTGTACAAAATTGAACATAAAATATTTGAACACAAAATATGGAAAAATAAAGAAAGTTAAACATTTTAAATACCTAGGTGAGGTTTTGGAACCAACAGGAGGAGAGAAAGTTGCACAAAAGATGAGACAACAGAAAATGAAAAGAGCATATGGCATGACACATGAAATCTACAATAAGAAATGCATTTCCCCTAACACAAAAATCAGGCACTACTGCACAGTAATTAAACCAGCAGCACTATATGCCAGTGAAACACTTACACTCCACACAAAATGTGACATAGAAAAGATACTAAAGGAAGAGCGGAAAATTATGAGAAAGATTTTAGGTTCAAAATTAATAGAAGAAGGATACCGATTACAATCAATAAAAACCACAGAAAATATCTCAAACCTGGCAGCAGATATAAGAAAACGAAGATTAAAATTCTACGGACATATTACTAGACTTCCTCCATCAAGACTCACCAATAGGATTCTTACTTACATACAAAAGGTCAAATCAACAACACCATGGATTACACAAGTTAAATTGGATTTACAAAAAGCGTCCAAGTTGTCGGTAAACCTAGTTAAGGTAGTACTTCACGTAAGATGTTGTCGAAAGTCAATGGACTTTATGTAGTTCATGAACATCACTATTACGAAATGTTGTAACTAGATTACTCACTCATTCGGTAAAATTTGTTTCAAAATAGCTCAGAACTATGTTTAAACATTTTCAATTAGTGTGTAAAGTCGTAAATGATAAAAATTCTAGTCTTTGAAATAGTATTCTATCAACATATAGCTCAAAGTAATTTATTTGAATTTCAATTTAAAGAGATGAAAAATTACACATCGATGCTCTCATGTCTTGGGACAGTCGGAAGGTCGTGTGGCATTTAGTTTTCGCTCTCTGGCGGCGAATTACGAAATACGCGGTTCGCGTGATGTCACGTGTCACGACCTTAATCTCCAGTAGCATTATCTAGCATTATTTCACTTTTTATCGAATATGTTGTTTTAGGTCAATTTCAAAAAGTTTTAAGAAATCCTACATTTGCTTATATAGTTTTTTGTTGGTTTTTTTCAGTTAAAGTTAAAAACTCGTGAGAAATCCCATGTTAAATTAGAGTTGCAATAATAACTCGCAAATTATTCTCGTGAACATCATGGAACTTTGTCCACTTGTTAACAGACATACTAACAAGTTTACGAAGTATAAACAAAATCGAAGTATAAACAATTTCGAGCTTATGTGAAGTACTACCGTAACCGGCCCTTCTGCTAACAATAGCACCTCTTACCTCTTATCGCTCCATGTAGATCAACTTCAATAGTACGGTACATTTCCCATTTACAGATACTACAAAGGGAAATTCAATACCAAGTGACAAGTCACAACAAAATCCAGGTGTCACATTTTTTCTTGCATGAAAATTACTTCCACTTAACTATTGCCGCTACCATCCAGACCATCGCCGATAATTTTCCCGTTCCCGAACTCAAAGACTTAATTCAAGGTTCTCTTATCTACGGAGTGGTACAAATATGTAGAATACGAAGTAAATAAAATATTTGAAATATTTTTTTTGTTTCGCTTCAGGAGGTCTTGGCTTTTTTTCATTCACGTGTAGTTAACAATCGAATTTTTATTCTCTGCGTTCCGAGAAATACGTAGTTTCTAACATTTAAAAAAATACTCAAATAATCTTATTACGAAATGAGACTGTTAGATCACTTCAACGTCTTAAAATCCGTTTAATTTTTGAATTTATTTTAAAAAAATTTGAATCGTTCACGAAACAAATACGGAAATATTGAAATATACTATTGTTGATCACTTATTATTACATGAACAAGTGAGTTTTAGTTAATATATAGTGAAATTAGTTATCGGATCTACATCAACATACCATAGAGCATAAAATCTGCTCAATTTTTTTGCTGAATGATTAAGTATTTTAAACTATAATCTAAACCATTTTAATGAGTTTGATTTTCGTTGTATTTCCTTCTTTTGTTTATTCAAAACACAACTTTTGCTTTTCATCTAAACAATATCTGAGTATGTTTTTAGAGTATCATATTTGAGAGTTTGAGCATCTCGACAATATTTTAGTATATTTTATTATTTGAGTATTTGAGCTTTTCATCGACAATATTCAATGGACATTACCTTCTCATTAATAAATCAGATAAAATAGTTCTCAGAGAAAAACTTTAATCAAATTACAGCTCATCCATGTAATGCAGAAACAACAAAATTACTTTTTTTTAGATATATAGAATTTCACCTCTCATATAATATTCTTCTATGGGAAATAAATTAACAAGAGGTACTATTTTATATACTTGTGTTAATTTATGTTGTTGGTGATCTTCAAATGTTTCCTGATATGAGAAATATCTTTTCATGATCTAGTTTTTCTTTCCTAAATATTTCCCTCTTGATATTACTTTTATATTTTTACAAATGGCATGAAATCGTCAATACTTTGCATATTGTCGTAATTCATGTCAGATTTCTAAAATCGTTGGTAGTAAGTACTTGATCAAAGGAATCGTACAATGGAAATTGGCAAAACAAAGAACATCTCAGCTCCAATCCTTTGTCCTCCGCAGTGATTTCTTTGAATATTTACGTCTCTGAGTCCTTTTAGAGAACGAAGGACACGAGGAATGATAAACATGGAAGTGATGTACAGCGTATTGAATACTTCCTGCTTGAGAGATCTACTGTCAGCGATAATACTAACTAACATCTGACTCACAGGGAATATCTTATGAATGTAAATAGAAGTATAAGATACTCCTTGGCTCAAGAATCTTACTTTAAAGATCTAGTTTTATAGCATCTTGGATAATGAAGGATTAATTCTTTACGAGCTCTTACAATTCTACATTCATTAAAAACACGTGTGTATCACATACAGCCGGGAAAACAATAACTCAAAGAAAGTAAGTCTCCTCCATCCATTATCGTAGATGAATGTCTGCTTTCGACCTTGGTTCTTTCGCTCAGCTGTTTCCACATGACGCAACATCCAAACAAATGCACTACGACGTCTCATTACACATTACGATAGAGCGTACTGCGACCTCTAGGTACAACAACTGGAATCGTCTTCATAGGATTTGCAAAGCATTTCATATTTTAAAAAAATATACATAAATTTCCAAAAGTATTAACTGTCTTTACTTACATACAGTACATTTTTTACATCCTAAATTAAGGAACTTAGAAATACTGTAATATTTTATTTCTGTTGTTGTTAGATTTAGGTGGAATACTGGATGAGCAGGTCTTATTGTTTCTACTATTTTCACGAGAAATAAAAAGTTAATTCAATTCTGTTTAATTCAATTACTTTCTTGTCAATCGAAAAAGATTACCTATGAAGACACTTATACCCGATCAAACGTGTATGTGAACCTTGGCACGTCAGCCATCATCATGTTCATTAAGCTACCGACGGGTGTCATATAAAACGAATTGAGGAATCTTGACACATTGTAACATTTTCTTTTTGCCTCCTCTCTGTGGGAAACATAATTATGAAATAATAATTATAAAACAAACAACAATAATTTTGGGATCAAGAGATGTAAGGATTGGCTAATAATTACAGATAAAACAGAAGCTTACGACAGATAAAACATTTGTTGTTAACAGGCAAAAATAAATTAACTACCACACCAACAGATATTGTGATTCGTCAATTTCGACTAAAACTTGAATGCACGAGTTCCCAACTCAGAAGCAGAGGTCAAAATTATTTTGAAACTTTATTCAGTAAAATGGGTCCCATTTATAATTTCAATTGAAGAAGTTGTCAGTCGTTCTCAATTGGAGCCTTCTGAATAGACTTGGGGCTTTCTGAAGGAAAATTCATACAAAGTGTCATCCTCTGGTCTTGCAGTACAGTGCGAAAGTTCTTGGCAATTGAAAAGGATTATTATTTTTGAGGTTCCTTTAACACCAATACAACGTATGTTCAGAGAAAAAAAGAGAAAGACAATAGTAACAATAGCATGAGGTTTAAATAATTTCAGTAGCTGGTGCTATTTTATTTCTGCTATCTACAGTGAATCAACGTACATTTTTCGTAACAATAGAAAGACCGAAACGTTCCGTCGCTGGCAAATCGAATGCTTGGACCCATTGTGATGACGACGCGTCGCCTTTGTTTATTTACGTGCTGCCTCGGCACGCGCACGCGCGCACGCGTGTATCGCTAGAAGTTCAACGGAAGGACACAACAGAAGAGTCTTCTTCTCACATGAATGACGATGACGCGTCGTGACTTGTCGCCGTAATCACAGTAATCGGACAGAAAATGTGTGTTGAAGCGAGAGGCAGGTCGTACGGCCTTCACAGACACTAAACGTCAGCCGGATTCCGTATGTGCGATACCACTTTTCTTTTCTCCAAGAACCAGTGAGGGGAAAACATCTCGTAGAAAAATCCTTAACACATACAAATTACACACAAAACAAAACCTAATTCTTATTCTGAAAACTATTGTCCCCTCATAAATAAATCCCCCTCAAAAATAAATATTAACACACTTTTTTAAAACGTTGTTCGTAACTTTATTGATTGAAATTTAAATAAAAGAAAAATCTTTATCTACTTCTTTCCTTTCAATATGTTATAGAAACAATTTCAAGAGAAACATACTTAGATCAGTTTTGATACTTCACTTTACAATCTGATTTGTTTATTAGAAACATGTATTTAAGATAAATTCGTTGAAATTAAATTTTAAAGTGCATTATTTGAAAGAAGATAAAAGAAGCGCAGTATCTCGCACGAAACAATATTTTACAACATGAAAGAAAAAATAAATTTTCTAGACTGTGATACGTGCAGCACCCGGTTACAACAAAGAAGCAATGTCTAAATACCTAAAGCCCCAATAAAAAAAACTGAACTAGGTTTATATGTACTATTGAAAATAAAATGACAGTAGCGTCAAATTAGCTTTGTTTATATTCTCGTCCGACATATCACTAGTCTTCATTTACCTGGTTTTCACCAATTAGGAAATGAGGGGATATTGATGGTCAGTCTGCTTCAATGTTCGAAAGGCCTTGATGTTGGCGAACCCAAAAGACCTATTAAAAAAATCAATGTTCCAGTTTCTTCTTTTATCATGCATGGTTTTTACAACTGAAAATGGAAAACATTTTCAACAATGGGGATTGATAAACGATTACTTACGCACAAAATTAAAATTTCACTTTAAATTTTTCTTATTAAATTTTTTTTTTATATCTGGGTGCAGGATCTCCGCTCAACATTGAAATATTTTATGATGCGTCACTCTTTTCACGGCTCCGTAAATAACCATTACATTCGCTGATAATGATGTTTTAATGCGATCGTAAATCATTTTACGCAAGTTAATTAAATGAACAAGTTCTATATTAGCACAAATTGTTTTTCGTAGTTGAGATATCATAAAGTATTAGTTTTGTATCTTTTAAACACCACATTCAATTCATTTCCGTGATAAACGAATGAGTACACATGTTTGGAATGATTCGAATGTTCTTTATGCAACTTCATTGAACCAACGACCCTCATTTATCACCCGGCGTTGTGCCGTTGTTTTGACAGTTGAATGAGGTCAATTTGCTTCTTGAGGAAACAAAACGGAGAGAGCAGCGCATCGGTCATCGTCCTTCGTAAACTACTCGCCCAGGTTTGTACACATTTCACAGCATTATTTACGATCCGCTTCCCAGTTTAAAGTTCATTTTCACCGCTATTCCTGTTTTCAGAAATATTTAAGCACTCAATATATTATGATAAGCTAATGACCAAGCGGTACGATATTACCCTCTTTATCCCATTTTCAAAAAAATAGAAATTTAGTTTCACCTCGACGACTGTTTTGCGTGAAAATGTTGTCCTGTTACGATTGTCGCTCAAGTGACTGATAAACTTAAACCTAATCGATAGCATTGTGGAAATCTCAGTGAAGTGAAACTAGCTGTAGACTTCCAGACTTTTTTCGAAAAGAAAGTAAAAAATATATTTAGAGCATATTATGAGATTATGTTCGAAACCATAATTATGAAATGTACTTTGCGACTTCAAGGTGGACTGTTCACAACATGTATTGTGATCGTTACATTGAAACAGAATGTTTCAATTTTGTCTGAGCCTTTGTTGCACCTAAAGAAGGGCCTAAGCAAGAGTTGAAACGATCATTCCATCTAAAGGTCGTTAAATATACTAAATAAGTATGAGCAAAAACTTACAGTTGTATTCGCCATACTTACATGTGAAATTAATTGCGCCATAAAAATGTGTGAAATTAGAAAAGTCGACGAGCATTGTGAATGTATGAAATGGAATTCATGAACACGGGATCTAGTTCTATTTCTCCGAAAGCTGTATAATTTTTTATTTGTTGGTTGCTTTGCACGCGTTTGCCAATTAAAAATCGCGTCTCTCGTGTAAAGGGACAAAAGACGTGCGAACAGTCGCTTCGAAGACACTAAACAGTGAAACATCTCGAACGACGCATCTGTTGCATCCAAGCGCGGAGTCAGCTGTTTGACCTTGACCGACATTCGCAGTTGGGTTGCCTAGAAACTGGTCGACAACAATATTTCATCCCTCAAGCTCATTACGTTACGTATTTAAAGAGAAGTAACACACAACTCAATTTCTAATTCTCAATTATTTCCAATAAAAAACGGATTTGTCAAGATGTGTGAGCAATAGCTACATTAAACATTTGCACTTTGTTAACTTAATTAATTATCTTCTTAACTGAATCTTTTTGACACATTTGTTGGGAAAAGTGATTCTGATCATATTTTCATTTAATAATACTAATACAATTAACAATAATATGTGTTAATCCAAAATTCCTAATATATTACACTAATAAATTATTTTTATAAATTTTCACTGATCAATTGGAGGAAAAGAAGATCAAGAAGAAAAAAGCACCGAAAAAAATCTAATGATAAAAAACAGTAAAGGGTCTTTGCCTGGAGGTGTTTAATTTGTATACCCTATTCATTTATTTTCTATTATAAACAGAGATTTATAATTTAATTTTATCACTTTTATTTTCATTATATTTATTTTCATTTCATGCACCTGATATAACACAACGAACTGAACGACGTTATTTCTCAAAATTGGTCTCAGGAATATAGAGCAAAAAACTGATCTGACGTCACCACCAACATCAGTATACATTTCTGCGGTTCCTTTTCCTAACACATGTGACATATGGCCGCTGTCACAGAGGTCATTGTTACGAAGGTACGAAGGCAAGAAACAGGACGCGAATCCGCCGGCGCGTGCCTGCTGCCTGGACGCGATCCAAAGACTCGAGCAGCGCCGAGGGAATTCTAATTGTGGAGCCCTGTTTCTTCCCACTGACTCCCACATCTCTGATATGCTGCAACACTAACCTCTTCGAACATTCGATTGTTACGACACATATGTCGTGGGGCTCGCTACACCTCCATAGTACTATCGCGACTATCGATATATTCAAAATACTATCGAATACTTTGGTAATAATAAATAATGTTAATATTACCTCTCAGAAACAAAGCCATTTACTTGCGGAGTTTCTCAAGGTTCAATTTTAGGCCCTATCCTCTTTTTATTGTACGTAAATGATATGTCATCCACCACGCCCGATTGCAAAATGGTTCTCTTTGCTGATGATACAAATCTAGTATGTAAACAGGTCAATGCGCAAAAAGCTCTATCTAACCTCTCGTCTTGGTTTCATTCAAATCGTCTCATCGTTAATACTGATAAAACAGTAACCATGTCATTTCGCAATAGTGTAACGAAATCTCTTTCTCCTACATTCCTTTCACTAAACGGAACCGAAATAAAATCAGTCAAGATAACAAAAATTTTATGGTTTCATATTCGGAACAACCTCAAATGAAATTGCCATATTGATAATTTGAATTCTAAACTAAGCAAAATATACTATGCATTCCGAATTTTAGCCAAAATTGTTAGTCAACAAATTTCTCGCTGCGTGTATTTTGCAATGGATATTCTCATTTACGGTACAGCATTATCTTCTGGAGCCAATCCACTCAGAGCATTCAAACTTTTAGAATTCAAGAGAGAAGAATTCGGATTATATGTAAATCTTACCCCCGAAACTCATGTAAACCTTTATTTAGAGAATTAAATATTCTCCCTCTCCCTTCCCTATACATTTATGAAGTAGTCGTATTTGTTAAGAGAGAAACTATTAAAATCCCCCCACCCTGCTTTAGAATAAATAGTCTAGTTCACCAACGCAACACTCGTAGTAAGGCTAATATTCATCGTCCTGGCGTGTCAACAACTCTTTGCCAGGAATAAATTTCTGTAATTCCCTTCCCAAAAATCTAAGAGATATAAATAAATTGAATCTCTTTAAATCTGCGGTTAAAAGCTTTTTAATGTGTGCTATTGTATCTATAATGTGAAAGAATTTACAAATTTTCATACATGAAGTTAATGAGAGTTTCAATTTCCTAATAAATATTGGTTTCCACATGACTTGGGATGATGTAAGTGATGCTAATATCTCTTATACTTTATGACGCCATTGTTATTGTACTCTAGATATTTATTAAATTCCATTTTTTATGCATTTTGATATTCCTCTTTTTCTTTATTAATAGTTTATTTCTAACTGTACGCAACCTTGGCACATTGGTTGTCTACATTATCTCTGTAGCCCTTATCTTTCATCCCGGCCCGGGTTTTCCTCCGGTTTTCCTCCGGTTTTCCTCCGGTTTTCCTCCAGGTAGTGACGAATTTTCCTTGGGCGGAAATGTCATCAATACTTTTGTTTTATTAATCTCGAATTTTTACTGCACTAATATCTACAATTTATCTTGAATAATAAATGGATAACAGTAGGTATTTATTGAATAATTTCTTTTGTAAATATTAAATCCGCCACTGCCCTTGCGCCCTTGATCGGAATTGATGGGATGGTCCCTTGCTTGTTTCCGGAGACTAACTTAGTTTATTGCCCCCCACGAGGTCATATGCAGTTTGCAACTGCTTTTTTGACAGTAAACTTTATTATTATTTAATGTCATATTCACTAATGAAAACAAAGGAGTTACTAACGAACCTTACAAATGATAAAATTATTTTCAATGTATAGTAAAGAAAATGAAAGTTTCTACACAAATACTGGTTGGTCCACACGCACATTTCAATTCATTTCTGTCATTGGTTCGTTTTCCATTGAAAAAATTATTGAAAGAACTTAGTTGCTTCAAGACGGATTCCTGTAAATTAAATGCTACTGTTGTGGTACAAACAAACATTTGTCATTTGCTTCCTGGGTTAGCTCTCTAGTCTTGAAGTCATCAATAGTGCAAAATGTACACTCAGTGGAACTAGGAATGAAAGGGCATGGGAAAGGGCACCCACGATCGATGGAAGGGGGGGAGTGAGTGATGGGTGGAATCTTCGTCATCTACTCCAGACCAATATTGGAGTGGCGGAGTTAAGGTTAAGAATGTGTGAAGAAATACCACTCTTCTGTGTATAGTAGTGGTTTGTCTGAAAACAATGATCAACGTATCTCCAAACGCGAATATGAAAATCGTGATGCTTTTCTGAAATGTATATATAGAAGGTTCGAACACGTGGAACAGTAAATGAATGAAGAGGAAGAAGCGAAGAAGCGAAGATGTTGTTGTTGCGTTGCTCATCATACGAACGAAGAGAACACAAGAAACCCGAGTCCCCATTCAAATGATCCAGTTTCCCTGAGGTCCTTCCTCTCACGTTGAAGAGAGAGGTGTGGACTGATAAACATCCAGATATTCTTCAATTATCTTCCCTGGCACATGGCTTTGAGCATTGTGTACAAAGACTACATATGAGAAGCACAAAAAGAAATACGTTTGAAATTTGCTTTTATGATATTTGTAAAGTTCTTTCATTGTGTGTGCGCACTTGGGCCACAAGCAAAACAAAATTGTCACTCACCAAATGTAAACTGAATGAATTCGGATGATGTAAATGGTGTTAATTCCTCTCATAATTTACCACGCCGTTGTTATAATACTCTTAAAACTTGTTAAACTCCTTTTTTTCATGCATGCTCTTTCTATTCCTCTTTATTTCTAAGTTTTTATCTCTACATTGGCTTATCTCTGTAGCCCCACCGTCACCCGGGTTTTTCTACGTAGTGGCGGATTTTCCACGGACGGGAACGTCATTAACACTTTTGTTTCATTCATCTCGAATTTTCGCTGCACATAACATCTACGATTCATTTTAGAATAATAAATTGAGAACAGTGGAGTAAATGATTTCTTATAAAAATATCAAATCCTTAGCCACTGCCCTTGGCTCGTTCCTGGAGAGTAACTTCGTTTACTATCATCCCTCACGAGGCATATGCACTTTGCAACTGCTCTTTCGACAATAAAGCAATTACTGATAATTTTTCAAATTAATAATACAATTTTTGTTATTAATAAAACTGAGTAACACGTTAAATAGCAACCCAACGATGGAGGTTGTCACTGAGATCTGTCTTCAAAAGAAAAAAAAATCACGGAATTTGGTTGAGGCGATGTCGTTTTTTACTTGTCATATCGATTCACCTTTTCTTCACCGAGTCACGTGACCTTCTCTCTCTCTCTCGTGTATCGAATGGCGGCGATCGAGAAGGAAAAGAGGTCGAACCGCTTCTTATATCGGAGAGAGCCACAACCGGTGTCGGTTAACGAAACACAGAGAGAGGAAAAAAGGGATCCCAAATAAATGTTACTTTCAATCCATTAAAATGCGTTATTAAAAAAAGTACAGAAAAGTTTAGTTCTTACAAGATAATTATGAACTTACGAGACAAGAAACTGCAGTTTTCAACAAAATTATAAAAATAATAAAAACTAGTCGACATGAGTTGATGATTTATTTTGTGAGTTCAGAGACAAGAGAAAACTGTGGAAGAATGGCTAACTAAGAGTGTTAGTTGAAGTGAAATTGGTATCGAAAGAAGATAACTTTTCCATGATGAGCCGAACTGACTTTGAAGGGAAAAAAAAACAGTTTTAAAAATAATTATTTAGAAAATGTTACTCGTACTTTATTTAAATCCAAAATGGAAAGGAGCGTTTTCTCTTAGTCTCCTTATTTATTCTCTTGCAAACAATAAGATTTGACCATAATATAACAATTTCCAATAAATTGAAGGATTAAAATATTTCATTTGTTGTGGGTATTGTGTGATTTTATTATAGAAATCCTTGATCTGATCCACGTGGCATTACCGTAATATTTTTAGCAGCATTTTAGCTTTGTTCGCTGAAACGATTCCTTGTTGTAAACTAAAAGTAAACTACTACTTCTTCTTCTTCTTCTTCTTCTTCTTCTTCTTCTTCTTCTTCATACTACCTAAGGTACATAAGCGCTCGATCAGAAGAGACTGAACCGTAGAGTTCGAAAGGGAAGAGTATTCAAGGCAGTGTAATCTAGTACATACAACTAATGTGATTTTTTTTCATCTCAGTTGAGAGATTCTAGGAAGGATATTGTTCTTAAGGGACAAAATGGAGTAACCAACAATAACGTCAGTCTCAATATGAACTTCTTAGATTATCTCCACTGATGCAGTTACCGCTTTCATACAAATCTACTTTGCGAAATATTAAATATATCGGTTCAGTCTCTCTTAACCGGCCTCGGATCAAGTGCTCCGCGGATGGATTCACCGCGCAACGTTTTCTTCTCCATCTTCTCTCGTTGAGCGCGTGTAATAGTTGGTAGGTGGGGACTCGAACATTGAATGTTTGCTGGAAAGTAAAACAGGGCGACGACAGGTCAGGTGTGTAAAAATGTTGGCGTTGTGGTGGGGAGAACAGGGTAGGGGCAGGCGCTGATTCAAGGTCACGACCCCCCCACCCCCACCCCCTGCCATTAATTTTTGTTGTTGTCGTATTCGTGTGTGTACATACAGAACAATAAAATGAATTGTTGCAATGACTTCGTCTCATTTGCTTTTGTTTATTCTATAGCATAACCTAAATGTTTCACGGGACCTCGGATAAACTGACCAAACGGGTAACCGGCCAGTGTCTCTGTTTCGACCACACCGGTTAAAAGTCGTCCTACTGTACTGTACTGTACATTTTAGTTCCAGTGGGTCATCTACACATTTTAGTTCCAGCAGATGCTTTGTCACAAAGAATAAAAGAGAGAGTTTGTAAAAGTGACGAGAGAATTGAATTAGAATTGAGCCACATGTGTCATGCGGTGGACGTATGAATCAGGTGTTCATGTGGACCACAACCACCAAACCCACGCCGGAAGCCAACATACCAACGCATAGCAGCATGCATGCATTGGGGAATGTTATTCACGCAAAAGTGTTTGTCTCGTTCGAATAAACACGAAATGGAAACCAATGGAGTGCAATGATATTCCCATGCAGGACAAGTTAGGCGAAATGGGCGCACTTCAGTTAAGGCTTAATGTGAAGCACATTATATGGATCGATTCGAATCACTTTTATATTAATTGCTGAAAAAAAAGTATTTTTATTTTTCCTGCAGTGAAATAAATGAACGGGTCGTCTTTCCTTTAGATACAATTATCTCACCCAAACCAACAGAAGCACATCTCTTCTCACATTGAAGTATCTTCCAGACACCACTCCAAGCATCTATGACTCAAACCCTCTCATCAAGTCCGCTTGATATTTTAATACAATCTTGGAAGGCTAATCATCTTCAACCTTAGCTGACTTTTTGTGTATTTCTGTATAAATATCGTTTAAACTATAATATCGAATCAGTTTACAAGAAAATATATTTAAAAATCCCAGTTGTTTACATAAAGTTGAACATTTGAGATTTTGCAAGAACCATTTATGAAATTGTTAAAAAAAATTTAATTTTTTTTTCAATTCATATAAATAATATCGTGACTGTGGATTCTCTATCTGTTTCTCTAAGTTACGATAATGAAATATCAACCAAAAATATTGATGCCAAAAAACGAAGTAATCTTACAGTTTATTCAAGGAAAAAGTATACTTTTCGACGAGAAAACAATAGTAATTGTTGTGTGTTGCTCTCATGAGAGTTGGTGTAAACAAAAACACGTATTGAGTGGAAAATGAACGTAATGGAAACAAAAAACGTTTTCAAAAGAGAACAAGAAAAAAAGCAAATGAAAGACAATTTCATGTTTGCACCTTCAGCTCATTGGCTAATGGATAACATGTGATAGGTCGTAATTGGAGCGCCCGCCGGATGCTCTTGGATGGCTACTCCTGTCGATGGTTTCGAGAATTTCCTTGCTTTTCCCGACTCAACGAGTAACAATCCTCACATCACAAATATAATACCAAATTTACCTCTAAGTACTGTTTCACTGTCACGCATCAAAATCACGTTACAATGTGACTTACAATGAACGAAGTTTAACTGGAATATGAAGATTCAAAATTTGTTGTATTAATTGTGATATAAAAATTACAAAAAGGTTCGTTTAATATTTTGTACACTTTTCATATTAATCATTTTCATGGGAATTCTTCTCTAAAGTTTCCCTATCTATTATTCAAAATACTAAATAATATTGTCAGACGGGTCCGAGCAAACATTTCGCAGACGTACCAACATAACAGAATCAAATAATGTGCCCACTGTATCGTAAATGCTTATCCAGTTCAGCATCTCCGTATACATAGCTCATCGTATGTCGTTTTCAAGGCACATAAAAGTGGACTTGGAAATGTATGGAAGTTATAGAGACATGCGTACTGTAGCCTACAAAGCAGTATTTTACAACAAATTACAAAGGAAATTGTGTAGATTAAAATTTCCTCTAAATTTCGGAAAATAATGTGTGTAATGCAACGTGAAAATTGCGACTCGAACCCAGGACCTCCTGCAGACCGCAGGTGAACCCTAAATACGAAAAATGAAAGAAAAAAAAAAAATTGTTTCCATCCGGTGAGGAGTGCTGCGCACAGACGGACGGACCTGAATGACGTCCAGCCAAAAACCACTTCTTGGAAATCAGGGGTCTCCAAAACGGATATTTCAGCAAAAATCTCGTTTTCGAATTTTTTTCACGATTACAATACTTTGTATAAAGTAACAAGTTGTTTGTTGTGAAGTGTTGCGTGGAAGACTTTATGAATTTTCTTCCGTTCTGGACGAAGCAAGAAGGGTGAATCTCCTTTTCGACATCTTCGCGGTTTTAGGTAAAAGGCCGTCTTTGACTGCACGATCCCTCAACACGCTCCACAACGCGTTCAACAGGCGTCCTCCCGACACGGATGGATGGATTTTGCTTTGCTATTGCAGAATCTTCCAAAGAAAGAATGTTTTCACGTTGATTTACTGCTGACATGCCAGCGACACGTGGCGACATGTTCTGACTGCGACGCCAGCTACTGGCGCCCTCGCATTAATGTCCCTTTACACGTCGCCAGCAGCGACGGCCTCAGCGAAATCCACAAGTTGCGTACGTCGCAAAACGAGATTTATTGAACTATGGGTGAAACTATGCGCAATGGACTACGGATGCTATTCAAGAACTGGCAGTTTTGTGTAGAAACGTATTGTTATAATATTTTCAATAGTGAGCTTTATGGTAATTTCTTTTCTCTCACGAACAATTTTCTCGTGATTGCAACATTGTGTATGTGAGAAAGCAAAAAAAAAATGTTATTATTGTAATATAGTATACTACTATGTATACCATCAACGTATTGGTATATATAGTAAAATTCATTTTTAATTTACATTCTTTAGTTTATTCATCATTTCCTCCTTTCCCCCTCCCCCCGACTCTCTGTCGTGTTTCAGCGAGTGGCAGGTGGTGTGTCGATTCACACGCTGCCAGTAGGTGACGTGCGCCATTTCCTTTCTTCATTTTACTTGTTTATCTACCCGGCGTACCGACCTTCTGCCCATTACCAGGGCTTTATTTCTCTCCTTCCTTCTTCTCATGTATATCTCTCTCAACTCTATTTTCTCTTATACACTCCTGGAAAACGAAAAAACAACACCACGAAGAAAATAACTGAGAAATAGCAAAGTCGCACAGAATCCTACGAGAGAGTAGTTAATGCGATGATGAAAAGCGCAGCGCTGCGGGAAAACCAGGAATCGCGTTATCAGCCGTGAAATGTTGCGAACTTCGCAGCATTTACTGACCTTCAGAGTGAGTAGCGGTCAGTTTGCCTTGGCAAACGGACCTCCGTCTGTGTCTGCAACATTATTAGCATGCCTCGACAGCGTAAAGTGCACAGTTTGTGCAATTGACGGAGTTTAAGAGAGGAAAAATACTCAGTGGGTCTTCAGGAGGATGGGTGGTAATACCGCAGAATTACGCGACACGTCCTCCAGAATGTGTCATTAAAGTTTCCTTTTGGTGGGTCCACGAGTTCGTGGTGTTCTTTTTTCCATATTTTCACGTAGTGTATTTCTCCATTCTTCAATGCCACATCATGGTTAATTCTGTATCTTTTCCCTCTGAGTCTTTTTCTAATTTTCCTTGTTTTACTCCTTATTTCTCTGTTGTTGCGACAAAATCCGAAAGGCCCAAAATCCAGGAGGTACAAAACCCAAAAAGGTCAGGTGAAAGACTCTTCCGGGGCTTATCTCCGGTGAGGAGAAGGAGGGGTGAAGTAATTAGT
>NNCF01125828.1:340036-381746 GCA_002313205.1 Laupala kohalensis
AATGGAACACTACGAAGACAGTTTCGATACGATTTCCTTTTATTTCCCTGAAGATACGAAGACACTTTGGATTTTTTAGCATCGGCCGTAAATGTTCACGAAAGTGTGACTCACACTTGGAAACGCGTTATTCATGCATTGGTAAGAAATCACTTCTCAGCAACAATCTTTGTTTCTATAATATAACACAAAAGATGTGAGTCGTGAAACGTATCTAAGAAAGGAGAATGAGTCACAAGAATCAAACATCAACTATAATTTAACGTTGGTTATCTGCAAGAATTATCATCCAGAATTACTTGTTTGTATGAATCTCGTTTCGGCCATCAGCTAAGGACCACGAATGACGAGTGTTAGTAAGGCTCTGTTCTGTGTGGGTTTACTCTCTGGACACATCGTTAATTTTTTCGGAGGAACAGCATCTAGACAGGATCCAGACTGAAGCTGTATCCGAGTATTAGAACTGCGATTGCTAGCCGCAGAGGGAGAATTTTTCATATGTCACAATTATTCTTAAACTGAGACATGGAAATGAAAAAGCTACAGATTTTATCTCGCCCCGCGATGACTTCGTGACGAGCGATCGCTCTGACACCGTGGCCCAGGAGGGGACTAATTGAGAACACGTGGTAGATTTCGATGACATCATTCAATGTTGTGACTTTTTTTAAAATCCCAAAGCGTTTCACATTTCGTCTTCCTTGAGGGCTCGGATCCAACGGAAAGACTCCGAGTGTCTCAGAATATGCGACAAATGTCCCATTACTATTAGCACTAGAATATGAGAATACGAGTATTGAAATATGCACTAAAAACGATATACGCGTTTATCTACTTATTAATAAGAAAGTGCAAAAGGAGTCGATTGGGTCAGTTGAACAATACCAGTAAGCTCCTTCATACAGCATAAGTCAGATTTCAATGTAAGTTTTCTTCGATCCCAGTAATGTGACCTAGAATTACAGAGTTCAAACAAAAATATTCACTATATGCATTTATATGCTTGGTTAAATTAAATTAAAAAAGGTTAAAGGAGCTAGAAATCGATTCCACAGAAAGTCAGGGGAAAAATATGTAAAAAACGCAAAATCTGAGCCCTGCCTGAACTAAAGCTAGATGAAAATCACCTTCTGAACTAAACGTACCATTTCCATCGAAACGTTCACGGTTGAAAGGGAAGGTGGCGCAGTGGTCAACGCCCTTGTAATCAGAGGAGATGACCCCGGGTTCTATTCCTGGTTCACAATTTTCATCTGACGCGAATGAATACATCTCTCCAAGTATTACATGTACACGGAAGCGAGACTTGAATAGACTGAGTTTAACTAAACGTTGATTTAAGGAATAAAAATAGGGAAGGGTTTTCGACAACAAAATGCGAGTTCGAAATTTTAACAGGACACGCGAATTTGGGAAAGGATCTCTAAGAAAACTGAAAAGGTGGAAACACATAAGTCGCGACATTTGTGAACAATCTACGGACTCGATGCTCTTTGAGCCAAGTGAGTGACATCTCTCGATTGTTGAGCTTCTACGAACAATTTATTCAAATCTCATAGGTCCATTCAAGTCTCACGGTTGGACATAGTATGACATGGCATCGCTCACGAGATAATCTCCAGGTTGAATCCCCACATGATCCGCTACCAACATTTTTGACCCCAATCTCAAAGTCATCAAATCGGAACCAACCCAACGCCCTCCTCGCTGAATCTTTCAACAATCGGATCATCTCGCCTGAACTTCAAGTTTTCTATTCTTTTATTGGTTACTTCATTTTAATACTTTACATTGTTAGTTGCAATGTTTTGTTATTAAATTGTCCATTGTTCAACTCCAATCGCATCCCCATTCCTCATTTTTGGTCCTTCGAACCCTATCGCCGCAACCGAAAAGGTGCAAAAGCAATTTTCCCATTATACGACGTGCGTACGATATATTTTTCCTTGCGGAAAAGAAGTAGATGATGTTGATCACACGATGTGGAATTGCGATAATATATGATCTTGAACAAGAGTCGTGCAAACGATATAATAAACCAAGGGATCAGGAATATTAAGTGCAACAGTGAGATTTTGGCAAAAGAGGTTATAGTTATGAAGAAAATCGCAGAATATACAAGTATGATATGCGAGATTGGGAATGTTGTGAAAGATGGATGAGAACAATACAAGCAGTAGAGTGTGGAACAGCAAACGGATACGAAATGAAACGAAAAGAATAATAATCTAGCGAGAGCGAACAGGTGAAGGACGCTGCAAAACAGAAGGCAATCAAAAGAATAACCGAGAACTATTTATTGACACAGGTGGGAAAATGGTACATGACAAATGAGAAAGAAAGTACAGGTCATTCGGCAATTCCGTATTTCGAAAGCACAGAAAGCGGTTTCCTCGATCCCCTTTGAGGAGTGGGTTCAAACCCTGCTCCCCCCTCTCACAAATGTCGGTTCGGTACCACAAGTTCACTGTCAAAACCCAACATCTCTCCTCTCTCTTCCTCTCTTCTAACGATAAGGTGGAGGAGGAGGCCTCTCATCGCCTGAACCTCCTTTTTGGCCAAAAGGCATAAAATAAATAACTTTAATTTCTAACAAAACTAAACACGACAAACCGATTCCATACACACGATGTCTGTCCATGTACGAAGACAGGAAGGAAGGAATGTGAATGAATGATATGAAAGGATGTACCGTGGTGTGTGGTTTTTTTCCCTTTTTGCCATCTGCAGATGAAACATGGAAATGCGGATCTTTCTCACGTGACGTGAATGTGAGACCCACTCAATCTCCTTTTGAGTGCTACTCATTCCCCCCCCTCCCCCTCCCCCTCCACTTGCGTTCTTCTTCTTCTTCTTCTCGCTCGTGTGTCTCTTTCACTAAAACAAAACTCTTCTTTTTGTTTTTTTCGTTCGGTTGACAAAGTGCAGCTTCTTAAATGTAAAGCGAACAAGTCAAAGAGCCTCATGAAACATAAGCTCCTGTACGTCCTCAATGTTCGAGAAACAATCGTCAAAATGTTAAAGCGCCTTTTCAAGTCAGAGAGAAGATTTCAAATACTTTTCTCTCTCTTAGAATAGACCGATCCTTAAAAACGTCGTAGCAATGAAATGGGAAAAGTTGTTGAGAGAAAAAATTCCTCCACTATTTTATTTTTACGTTCAGTCATTAGAAACGATGAAATGTTGTCCAAGTATTTTCTAGCATCCAACACTCCTAACTAAAACGCTCCTAGTAAAAAATGAGACAAAAAGAAAAAATGTTGCTAGGCGCTAGGTCTTTTTTGGCTACATCCCCTTTTTTTCTTATCGCGAAGCTCTGTTCTGTATTCTGAAAATTATCCCAAAAGAACAGAAATATGCATAAAAAGCAGAAACCCCGGTTGGTTCTGTGTCATCCCCAGGTTCCCGTTGAAAATCGACTTTTGCTTAAAAAGATTCATAAATGGGACTAATTTCGTTGCAACTAATTTTATTGTAGTGTATGTATGTGCTACATACATGATACATACACGAGCTCCACAAAATTGAACATTACGAATTTATACAAACAAACTTTGAAAACTCAGTGTATGTACAAAACGCGATGTACGCTATGCGTAATAAGAAAGTTCCACGGGTTAGGTTAGGTTCGGTTTAGGTTACTAGAGGTACAATTACAACAGAAAGGACACGTTCACTTGAAGAAATCGATAGTAGAGTTAATCGACACAGTCACTGGGGTGACTTTTCAGAGGGTGGAGCAGGAACGAGGTCGGAAGAGCAGGAAGGGGTGAGTGCGGGGTGGAGGCAGGAAGGCACTTCCCTGTCGCGGCCACACACATGCGGTGGATGGGGTTGAGGAAGGGGTGGGGAGGGGATGACGTCCTCCGACAAGTGACAAGCGCGAGGCGCAACTGACTGCTACGTAAAAGGCAGGAAGAGATATAGACGCACACCCGCGTGTCGCCTGTTCGACGCCACGATACATTTACGTACACGAGAATCGAAACGATGTACTCCCAACATATTACGACAGAATAACATTAAAAACATCTCACTTGCGACAAGTCAAACAAATTATTGCTTAAAAGGTTCCAACAATTCAATTCCCACACAATTTACAACTACCTTTCTTCGATCACAATGAGGTTTGTTTGTTTATTTACGTTACTAAAATGGTACGTAAACTGAAAACTAAAATGATAATTCTATTGCGAAAATGGAAAGAACTGCATAATTCATAGCTAGCATGGAACCATCGTTATTATCTTCACCATTTATATTTTCACCCCAATAAAGGTATACAACATAATATATTTTCCACAATTGGATAAATTCATATAGATTGTACAAAACATGAGTTCACTTAAGTTACTTAAAATATATAAAATTTTAATTTTATGTATGTTCTTATAGTGGTTGGTTGGTGACAATAAAGAGAGCTATTTTTAAGCATTCACTTCCTATTCATGTTCATTTCTAATACACTCCTGGAAAATGAAAAAAGAACACCATGAATTCGTGGACCCGCCAGAAGGAAAATTTATTGACACATTCTCGAGGACGTATACAACAAACGGTCACACCGTCAGAGCGTGCGAAATGTCAGAGCTAGTATCCTGTATACCCTCCTTTCGCAGCAACGCAGACTACAATTCTCTCATGGAGACGATGTAGTCTTGCGGAATGGCCTGCAATGAATGTAATTTGTACCTGATGCTTCGTTTGGGACAGATTTCCTGCCCGTTTGCCCGCAACGCTGCGCTTTGGTCATCGCATTAAGTGCCCTCTCGTAGGGTTCTGTCCAACTTTGGTATTTCTCAGGGTTTTTTTCACGGTGTTCTTTTCTCATTTTCCAGGAGTGTATTTATGAAAATCATGTAATGGAACATTTCTCAGTCCATGATGATGATGACACTACAATGCGACTCTAATCCTCGCCCGTCCGGTTTGCCATCATGTAATGATCTTAACTTCCAGAGATCACTTTATGTGACAATACAGTCTTCAATATTTTCTTATTCTTTTCTTGAGTAGCACATCAGAGATCCACATGGCCCGTAGGACTTATCGAGAGTTACAGTGCAGAATACTGTACACTAAGAATTATTTATATTACACGGAATGAATTGTAATCAGACATCAGAGTCTTTTTCGGAACCTCGTAGCTACGATCTCTGAATTTTTCAAAATACATCTCATAACCGGGAATTTGTTTTTCTTTTCGTCCTTTTACGTAAGTTGCCAGTTGCAAGCTTTCCATAATGTTGCAAAAGAGAGCGAAGGCTCATGTGAGCGATGTCGTCGATGTGGTCGCCGTGCGCTCTGCTCTTTTGAATACTTTTCTTTTCGACTCTGCCCGGTTCGCTGTATCCAACTACATCAACATGGAAATAAAATCTGGAGTGTGCCCCCCTCTCAACTTCCCATTTATAATTCGTAACAAAAAAAACACACATTCAACTCTTTGCATTAGCCTCGTAGGCAGATATAAAAAAAGACGCCTCCAAGATAACTCGTTTCGGCGAAATAAATGTTCACTTCGTCGCGAAAAGTACAGAAATGCGGTGTAGCAATCTGTACTTAGCAGAATAAAGTGACCAATCAAATTGCTTCTACGCATATTTTCATAATTCTGAGTATTAAAAAACCGGATGTGGAGCGCAGTGTGTAAATGTAAAGTCTTTGGAATGAGCTTCTGAGTCCAGAAATCGGCTTCTTTTCTTCCCCCAACGCATTCAAAGTCACATCTCGAGTTTGGTTTCGATGCATCAGTTTGTTCGTGAGTTATCGGGGTTCAAAATTCTTAACATACATATACTCACACACACACATAGTCTATTACATTGGACGTCATTGCCAAAGTTTGAAAGAAGACGACTGTCCTGGGAGCCAACTCGTCAAGATCCCAAGAGATTTCGAATTCTTCTTCGACCGGTTAAAAGAAAATAGTTTCCTTTCACACACTCTGAGTAATAGAAAAGTAATAGAAAAGCAAAGAAATTTACTTTTGTGAAACGGACTCATTATTATTGTGTTTTATTTGTGTAGCAACCGGAACCTACATCTACAACTAGTCAGTTTGTTTTGGTTAGTTTTCCAACAAGTTTAACCTGACCTCTATCTCATTTTGTAAATTTGATGCTGGAAATGAGCTTATTATAATTCTATGTACCAGTCACAAACAGGAAGACAAGAATGAGTTATTTGAGTTATTTTCTAACAAGCTATTTTATTATGTGCAGTAATGATTATCAAAAATTCATCTCATTAAAAAATATTTTTTTTAAATAAACAGAGGTCGAATATGCCTATTGAGACTGTTGTGAAAACAATTGATTCCCATTTCATTGGGAAGGAAAGAACACTTCATTTGCAGTTATGGGAATCACCTTTATTTTTTCTAAAAATGTAATTGACTTTTATTAATTAAATGAATTGTTTGAGATATAAATTTCATTTGTGATTCCTTTTCCCATTCTTCATTGGATGGAAGAATAAACAAAGTAAGGAAACGACCATATGTCTTTCACTCTTTTATACAACTTTACATCACTCTGTTATTTAGATCTAAAACTTTTATTTAGATAATGTAAATTTAGCTGTTCTAAATACAACTAGCAATTTTCTCCCAACTGGTGACTCAGCGAAGATTGACGACACAAATAGATAATGTAATTTGCTCAAGGTCTTTTCGAAAGTGAAAAATCTTAAGATAAGGAAACCGATGAGACACAAGGAAGAGACTGAATTGGATTGCTTAAAGTCTCCATACAACAGAAATAGAATGGATGCCATTTCGTGTGTGGTCTGCCACCACCAGTGTTCTTTGGCTATCACCAATGCATATGACCCGACCTGTCATTCGTACAGACTGAGACGAGTCTATAGGAACAATACGCACAATCGTCTTTCATTTGGAAGGGGGGGTGGATATTAAAAAAATTGTCTATCGTACTATTCAAAGAATTTAAAATGGAACAATTTTTTGTCACGAGAATACAATTAAATCATGATATTCTTTCAATTATTGAAGGAAATATAAAAGGAAGAGGAGCTGAACCCAATTTAATTATTAAGAAAATAACAATTAAAATATTTATTAAAAAAGATTAATGCAAAAAAACTTATAATAAATAATCATTATTTATCTGGAAATAATAAAAATTGAAGATGCTAAGGTTTGAATTAAGAATTATTTTGATGAGGACAGAATAAAAAGAGATCGATCTAGAAATATGTTTCTGTTCGCTGAGAATTGTGACATGTTATTCCAATGGAACATGGTAGATAAAATAGTGAAGAAATTTAAGTTGTCAATACTGGATGAGGCCTTGTTTAAAAAAAATTAACACAGAAAGATGTTCTTAAAACATTTTCTAAATCAAAAGGCATCATTTGTAATGTCATCGTGTTCATTAAAGACACAAAAGATAAGAGAGATAAGAAAAAGTTGGTGTCTAATCAAATTAAATCCATTTTTTCTCCAAACAATGAACAGCTTTTACGGAGTTGGAGAGTGACTCTCAAACGAAAGGGAAGGTACAAGTCGCGAAGAATGACTAGCCATTCCAATTCAGATACTTATCTCATGGTGTTTTTAATCCACTTTTCTTCATATTCTCGATGCAGCTCAAAAATGTGATCGAGAAAAAAAATATTCTGGATGCAAAACGCGTCGCGTAATTACTTCTACTGATAAATACTGATACCGCGAGTGAATGTGTGTAATAGAAATATTCAAGATAATTGCACTACACAATAAATGCAAAGATAACCTTGAGGATAGAAATATTTTAAAAAATTAATAAATGCATACATGTATCTCTTTTGTGTAATCACTCAGGCAGAAGATACGAAGCCGGAAGCGTATTGGCGCTTTTCCCCGTTCCTTATGAAATGCGAAAGTAGTTCATGCATTACACTTGTACTGCCGGATGCGCTGTGGAGTTATATTACTTTCGGTTATAATTATGAGTGGACAGAAATTTGGAATTTATTATATTACATTTTTCTGCTCAAATACTGTCGGAAACCCTTCAGTATTAAGGTTATTGATAGCTAAATTTCTTTAAAAATTTGCAAAAATTAATATTCAATAATAATAATAATAATAATATTTGAATTTTCTTCACCGATTTATAATATATTAAGTAAAATCGTAGGTGAAGTCAGAATTTGTTGATTTGATCATTTCGGTGAATATGTCAGTCTTTCCATATTGATGACATCCTTCATTAAGGCAACAAAGCATAATTGTTGATCTCTGTGGAGTAACAGAGAAAATATCTGGTGAAAGTAAGGGATCAAAATAATTGTTTCTTCCAGGACATATGTTTGTTTGTTGATTCATTCAATTTCGGTCCAATCACTTCAAAGGAGAGTTCATTCATTCATCAGAGGACATTTATCCCAGGTCTGGATAACTAGTTTGTCTTTCGCCTTCTTCGGTAGAATACTGTTTTATAACGCAAACGCATCATTATATTCATAAAGGGGACTAATGAGGATTAGCGACAGCGTGCCATCACATGCTAATGACGTCAGGACGTGCGTTTGTCAGAGCGGATATTTTGAAATTGTTTTTCTTTTTCCTTCGTGAAAAGTATTATGAGCCGGAATCCTGTAGCTAGTCAGCTTGTACAATCAAATTGGATTACGCAAAAGATAAACGTACAGTATTTGCTTGGGTGTAAAAATACATGCACCAATGAAGTTAGTTTATACAAGAGGATAAATATAATCATTATTTGTTCGCCAGAATTATTTTGGATGACAATACACACAAGATGTTCTAGAAATATGGAGTCTTGTCCGTACCACTAACAGATAGGTAGATTTTTTTTAAATATTTAATTATTTTGAAAATAAGTGTACCAAAATATTTTCATATTATTTTCAAAATAGTTTTATGGAAGTTTAGAACGTATTATCTTATCTTCCCAGCAAATTCAACGAGTAAAAACTCTTTCAGAAACAAATGCAAATATTTTTGGTTGGAATATCGGAATATGTAAATACTCAAAACTTTAGCGAATGCATTCTCTCAAAACGATGGATGAGCAAATAAAAATATCTTCCAAGTACAGAAAATACAATACGCCACGGCAAGGGTAGAGGACACTTAAATAAAAAATAACGTCGCACAATCAAAGATCACAATGTTATTGAAGAAAAACGTATTTAGGGTTCGCGTTAGTTACGAAAATACCGGAGAATAAACTTGTAGTTCTATTCAGCATATCTGAGCGAAGCGTTTGGAAGATTCTCCGCTCTGGAGCAGCTTATACCCCAGCGAGAGACTAGTCAACTATTGTATCCCCTAGCAACGACATAAATAAACCACGATTGAGACATTTGTTTGCAAAAGTGTAAAGACCTGTCGTTTCGTTTCCTGTGTCTCCTCGTTCGACGTTTTTCAAGTGTCCACTGGGTCACGATAAAAAAAATTACGCCCATTTGCTTTGTGGAACAAAGATGAAAGAGCAGTGTGTGCAAAGTAAATATTTATACATTAAAAATGCAGAGTGTCAGAAAAGTCACCATTGAATCAATTCTGCACAAGCAAACAATAGTAGAGAATGATAATTTGTGCGAAAAAAAAACAAGTTATATAAAAATATTATTATGTTTTCAGTAAATTCTTATTAAACATTGTAAACAATAAAAGTACTTCATTTTAATTTTTCTCTCTATATATTAAAAATACTACAATGGTTAAGTAACGTATTAACTGCTTAATTCGTATTTATATTTATGTTGCTGGAGATATTTCAGTTCTGCCGCGAAGACGTAAGCATCCCCAGTTGTTTTTTCTCTTCGTGGTGTCGGGAAGAACTTTAAAGAATATCTGCTGCGCTCTTTTGGTGGAAAGTAATGTTCAGAACTTTTTAAACTAAATCAGTTATGAAAATGCACTAACATCAACGTAGGTTTAAAAAAAAGTCTTTTCAAATGCACAATGAAAATAAACACTCGTATTTCATAAAAGAACTCGAGTCAAGTAATTGATAGAAATGTTTCTACAATTTTCATGAAGGTGAAAGAATCTTGTGATTTTCAACTCGATTCAACAGATTGATGACAAAACGCGAAGGGTAAAAACAGTGCTCTTAAAATTTTATTCATGGAAAACATTATGGAACACCTTATGTTCGTAACAAGAGGTTTTTCTGACACAGGTGTAGTAGTAGGAAGGAAAGTGGAGTGAAATTAAATCATCCCTTCCACACATCTCATCCCCCACCCAGTGACATGAGATGCAATTGATCCTGTGTTTCAAGAGAAACACGTCGTTCGTTATATTAAATCTTGAATCAAGATAAAAATTAATTTCCATTACGTTCTGGAATGTCAACAGATGCAAACGGAACGAAAAACAAACAAACCAAATAAATAAATCAATAACCCAAACTGCACTAGAGTTAGTTGGATCGAATATTACGTTTGAGAAAAATATTGAAAACATTCAATAAATACTTATTCTCCTCGCAGAAGTTTCCCACCTTCAGATCCTCTGATGATGACGGCCATGACGCCGAAAAAATGTTTTGAAATAAATAAATAGGTTAGGACGAAAAGACGTGGAAATTTCATTAAAATGTAAATTTATTCCTTTTGAAACTTTTGATAATTATCTTGAGTCGGAGAATACCAATTTCCAAATGATGTCTGTGGGTGCAAGAAAACTTGAATATTTAAAAACATTTTCATTTCGAGAAAAAACATTATTTCGATAGAGTGTATTGAGTTTCAAGTTTTTAGTAATATTTTTTTTATTCTCGATTGTTCGATTGAGTTTCGTGGCGGAGAGCCTCTAAACCCTTTCTTTTGCTCAAAGTTATCCAGCCCTGAGTAGCGTCCCCTGTGAGTCCATTCCACGAAATAATGTTTGTAGCGATAATTTATTTGAGACAAACGGTAAAAAATGTTGAGAGACATTCTGACACAACTCGACAAACTGATTTAAAATGGTTATATTTTCATGTTTATTTCTGTATTATTAAGTTTCTTTTTCATCGTGTATTTGTTGTTAATTGTTTCTTTTATTTAATTAAACAATTGAATCAATCTTGTTCAGTGATTTCTTTTTATTAAAATTGTAACAACTTTTGATATAACTGTAAAATATCTCGTGTGGTTCCTGCTGACCTGTGATAATAAAAAGGCGGCCGCAAGTAAATAAAATATGTTGCGATAAAAAAAATTTCCTTTTAAAAATGAAATATCCCAATGAATTCGTAAGAAGCACTTATCACGATTCGGAAATTTCAATGGTTTCATATTTGGCTCTTTTCATTTTAGACACAATCTACAGCGCGTGATAATAAATAAAGATTAAAAATATCCCTTCATTTTTCTGTATGTATATTATTTTCACAGTCGCATAGATGGAGCTGAGAGCGTAACTCGATATAAAAAGTTTCGACACCTAAAACACAATAAGGTTTAGAGGCTGCTTCTACACGTGTGATATTTTTACACGAAAATCAATGGTTTTAACGCTCATTTATCGAACAATCGAGAGTTAAAATCGCTCCAACAACTTCCAGTTGAGAACACGGCGAGCGAAAGAAATGTGTTTACTCAAAATGAAAAAAGTTTTTAAAAATATTCAAGTTTTCTTGCACCCACAGACATCATTTGGAAATTGGTATTCTCCGACTCAAGATAATTATCAAAAGTTTCTAAAAGAATGTATTTAATGGATGATTTCAATATTTTCAACAAGACTGTCTCAAACGTAATATTCGTCTCAAGTAACTCCATTGCAATTCGGATTATATATTTTTTCGGACCCAATTTGTTTTGCACGAGAAACCGAGATCGCAGGACTATCACAATCACATAAGCGCCAGACGACCCTTTGCACCTGTGAGCGTCATTTAAAAAAGAGATTTCCATCTGTGTTTTACTTGTGCATCTTAAAGAAATTAACACTGTTCCGATGTGTCAACCATTTTTAACAATGCGTTTCACAGTTTCGAGATCTTTCTAATACAAATAAGTTTTGAATCGTAAGGACAGAGAAACGATTGCTTACTACATCTCTCCCGTTTTCTCTCTTCTCTTGTTGAGCGATAGTTTCATGTCCCCTTTGCCTCTCGCAGCTAAGTTCATCACCTTCCTCTTTTGCCTTTTGCATCGCTCCGTTACTCGTCTCCTTTCTTTCTCTCTTCCTGCGTCGCGCGTTCGTTGCCTCCTCATCTCGTGTAATTTCGTGCCGATGGTATCACGGTGCACACGATGAACACAGATCACGGTCGAAACCACCACATACCAACCTGTTAATAAGAAATTTAAAATGTTAAGTGCGACAAATAAAAAACACCGAATAAACACATGTCCGAAGTAATTTTTTTTGTGGGTTTTTTAGGGCTCATGTTGACATCAAAGGTCATTAGAGCCCTAACATTCAGTACAGGTAGGGAAAATGCAGTTACGCACTAGGGAGAGCCAACATGACTCCCCCCGCGTGTGGGACTCATCGAATGATTCAACCCACTAAAACCCTCCTGATCTACAACATACCAAAACATATCTCACAACATACATCAAGTTAAAAATTGACGGGGGGGGGGCAAAAAATGAGGAAAATGGAAGATACCCTAGCCCTAACAGCGTCGGGATCGAAAAGAATAAGAGGTGACCAAGGGAGGTCAGAAAAGAGAAAGGAAGGAGCATGGCACAAGTAAGAGGAAGTAATCCCAGACTTAGCTCGGGGCCCCGTGTTCGCCAAACACGTACTTACTAGATGTATGTCCCCTGGGGGGGTGGGGAGCAGGTAAAAAAGTCGAACATCTCAAATGTCTTCTAAAGCGAAAAAAAGATATTTAATGGCGTTTTCTATTTGGTGCTCTGAGTGAGCATTGGTGCAATATGTTGTTCCATTTGAAAGAGAAGTTTCACCAGTGCGGAGATATGTTCCATTTGTCTATCAAGGCGCACTCCACACGCGCTGAGAGCAACTGGACTTGCTCTGGGGACACTCCAAAACAAAATGGCACCCACCATCTCAGATTTTGATCAAATTTGGTACACTTGTTCATACTATCAAGTTAGCGGTTCAAGCGAATTTTTAGGCTCCTAGCTTTAGTAAATTCTCATTAAAACGTTATATTTCTTTTATGTTTAACCAACAACTTAAAAATTAAGTCAAATAAAAAATAAATACAGAAATCCATATAAGAAGTAAATACGACAATAAAAGAGAGTATTTGTGTGCATATTCCTCTATTGCTCACCAGGGAAACAAGTCCACTGTGAACCTCTGCTGTGCGAAAGAAAAATCTTTTTCTTCAAATTGATACAAAATCTCCCAGAGTCCAGGGGAGTGGGTGGAAGAACACAGGACATAATATTGATGAGTAGTACAAAACATACATTTTCCTTTCCTCCAGGCCAAAAAATAAAAAATAAAAAAATTGCTGGTCCATACGGGTGCATAAATTGCATGTTAACGTCACCTTCTTCTTCGTGCTTGGAGAGGACCAAACCCCCGCCNAAAACAATTATCGTCATAGATACACGACACGAAAGAATTTGTCGATAATTGTGACATTTTCACCGTGGATGATTTTACCTCACAAAACTTGAATGTTATGGAACAATCAGCATTAAAGCTGATCCTCTTCATTCCGATAAAAAATTCGGAAAGAGGGATGACATGGTGATAACTCCGCGTACCTCGTCACACAGTTTTAGCATTCAAAAATAGACTTTTTCTTGTCTGGTAGCTAAGAGATTCTCTCTCTTTATGAGGGGAGGTTTGTTCTCTTGTGAGCAGACGCTGTACAGTGCCTCCGACGCCGTCGCAGGGGGATTGTCCACGAGTGGTTGCAAAACACGTCCATTCCGCAGTTAGACAAAATTCTTTCTCACGATTGTACAGGTTCAGAAAGTTCTTGCAGTTTTCATACTTTCACCCGCAAAAATAATTCACATGTTTCATTGAAAAGAAATTGTCTCGGAGAAATTTTGTCACAACTTTTTGTGTTTCATAAACAACACACTCATCATGTTCCAAATCTTCTGATATAACACACAAACTGGAAACAACAAAATCTTCAGTGAACTCAGGTTTAGTACATTGACCTTTCGACCAGTGATATCCCTGAACTTCATTTTGTGTTACAAATGAAAAAATTACACTAAAATCTAAGAGAATAATTGCTTTATTATAAGAAAGATTTGATTTCAACTCTTTCAAACAATTTGCCTGAGATTTTGCGATGAATGTATGAGGAACAAGTTTTTCTATACTATTTGTCAAATATTCGTCGTAAGTCACTTTTAATGTCACTTGCTAAGTGCGATCAGTTGAAATCCAAGAGTTGTAAGATATTTCATTCTTCAAACTTCGCTCGTTAAAGAATATTCAAATTTTCGGTTGTTGGGTACTGAGAGCAATGTCTTAACGTAGTCTCGGTTGTCTTCGGAACACACAAAGATACTGAATCAAATCTCTGTGTGTCTCCTCTCTAGAAGCTGCATCGTGATTCTCTTCCACACCACGACGAATGAGGAGCAAGCGTTAAGACTTCAATCTGGAAGATAAATTGCTAATTTTTCTCTCCTTCAATCGACAAGAGTCCACCCAAATCCCTTGTTTTCGCTGCTCTGCGTCTTCGTCAGACGTTTCAGGGAATTCTACTTGTAAAACTTTACAAACTTTTTTTCTCCATCCATCGATGCAGATGCTGATTGAATCTTTCTTTTTGCATAAACAAGTCTCCTATGGGGATCGAGGGAATGAACTTTAATTGGAGTCTCACCTAAACTTGTCAAAGGTGAGTCGAATTCCTAGAAACTGAAGTTTCTACTTCCATTACGGAAGTTTATCTGCACGAGAAGGTGAATTTCCCACAACATCGTCATAGAAAGCTACACTTTTTAATTTATGATTAACTCGGCGCAGGCAGCGATGACAGATTCTTTTTCCATCGCCAATCGCGGTATTTATTTGAGGGGCGTCATTTAAAGATACACTTCTCGGCCCTTTCCCTATTAAAACTCTATGACTTTCAAAGGGATCAAAGCACACTGTCTGATAGGTTTCATACTTCGAAAGGTAATATTTTTTATGATGTTCACAAACAGTAAGTAATTGCCTATGCGAGACTATGAATCACTGCTTTGAACTGAACCGTTGATAGAGATTGAAGAAAGCAGTCACTTGATGATAAGGTGCAAACCCCCAACACAAACCCACAAAATGCTTTTCGTCCACTCGACAGATTCCCACTCTGTGTTCGTTGTTCTACGCAGCGCGAGATAAGTGAAGAGCATTGGCGACACATTGCTGAATGATTAATACAGTGTTTCCAAATGCCTTAAGGGAGAAAAATATTTACGGAAAAAGCTATTTATGACTATGTGTCAGATCTAATTTGTGCACCAAAATGCAATACGTTAAAAAAGTAATATTAATGTTATAACAAAAACTTACTAAACAGCCGACGGCGGGACCACTTTTTTCTTCAAACGCTTGTTTCCCCCCCACTTTTAGCTCTCATTCACACAAAAAAATCATTCAGGTCTGATTTTGGCCTTTTGAGATATTATACTTAAAAGACACAAGGATTTTCACGCTCAAAATTAATAAAAAATAATTATTATCAATTTTTAAAAAATTCTTACTATAAATACAAGCTCCATATATTTTCCCCTTGATTTCTGTTCTTTAAAGCATGTGTACATAAATTTTCATGTAGATTTATTAATTATATTCAGAGATATGAATGCTTGTATTAGATACGCAGATCTCTACCCGCTCTCAAAAAAGCAACAATTTCCAGAAAAACGCGAAGTTTCTAATCTACTTAATGAAGAGACTATGGGAGCTAGGAACCTAAACATTCATTTAAATCGCTAACTCGATAGTAATAAATTTATTAAATTTATTGTAAAAAAAGGCAAAAGTTGCAAACTGCCATGTATGACCACGTGGGGAACAATAAACTAATTTACTCTCCGGAAGCAAGCAAGGGACGTATTCCATCAATTCCGATCGAGGGTTCTAAGGCAGAGGCTAAGGATTCAAAAATTTCAGCAAAAGTTCCTAGATAAGATAAAAAGTTAGCTGCGAGTTATAATACATATATAATGTCAACATATTTGTAATTTAACGCAAATATGTTTGTAAATTTACATGTACAAGTTATTATCGAACTATAGATTATTCTGAGTATCGTGTTTACAAATCATAAGAGTTGAAATAACACTAAATTCACGATTTATTGTTACAATAAACACGCCCCTAGACAAAGCCTAGAGAACCTGTATAAGAAATCCGTCTCTACCCGAAGGAAAAACGGAGAAAAACCCGGGCCAGGATGGGGCTACAGAATTCATGTACACAACCGTGCCAAAGTTGACTACACATAAAACTAAATTAATATGAGCCATAAGACAACACAATCATGCAAGAAAAAAGTTTTTGGAATTATTATAAGTTATTTGAAAAGTACTACAGTAATGGCGTGATAAAGTACAAGACGGATTTAACTTTTATTAAAATCAATAAATTCTTTTACAGTGTAGAAGCAGTGGTGCAGTGGGTAACTTTTAACCGCGGATTTGAAGAGATTCAATTTCAAAATATCTTTTATATTCTTGGGGAGGGAATTATATAGAACGATTCCCGAATGATACGGTCCTTTTTGGGCAAAGAGTGGTTGACACCTAGGACGATGAATATTACTACTATTGCGTGTATTGTGTTCGTGAACGAGACTGTTTCGTATGAAGCAAGGGTGGCACTTCAGTAATTCGGTATTAACAAACACGTCCATTTCATAAATATAAATGCAGGGAAGTGTTAAGATATTTAATTCCTTGAATTAAGGTTTACAAGAGGTTCGGGGGTGAGATTTACAAATTGTCCGAACTATCCTCTTCGGAATTCTGAAAGTTTGAATACTCTGACCGGAATTGCCCCAGAAGGTAATGCCGTAACGTTGATGGGAGTAAATGTTTGCAAAATATACGCAACGGGATATACGTGGACTAACTACGTTACCTAAGATTCGGAATGCGTAACACAATTTACTTAACTGGGAATTAAGATTTTCAACGTGACAATTCCATTTGAGGTTGTCTTGAATGTGAAGACCTGTAATTATTTTTTATATTTTCATTATAAACAAATATAGTTAATGGTAATATCATTCTATCGCGTTCTTCTTTTCTTGGGTTCTAGCGTCGAAAAATATCCATAATTTCATTTATAAAACAATAAAAGTGTCAATATATCTGCAGTTAAAAAGATACAAAGCATTTGAATACGTCAAAGTGTTAACCTCGCGTCACGACTTATATTTATTGAAACACTTTTTATAAATGAAGTTAAAATATGCGACGCTTGAAAATGATAGATATTTTAAAATTCATATTCAATTAATGAAACGTCGATAACTCTACAGGTGAAACCCTTCTATTGATCGTTTTGGAGTTCGTTCATGGCGTTTGGTGAAATTCAGCCATTTCGTATACTAGAGACTGGACAAAACACTCGGGCTACTTCCATTCCCGGGCTAACCGTATTACCGTGTATTTTTCTCGAATTTTTTTCTTATATTGAAACACGAAACGTGTAAATTTATGTAGATTAATTCCTGTTTCATTGGTAGCTCAGTTGATTCCGGCTGCTGAATTGTCGCGTGCAAAGAAACGAACGTCAAAAGGGATAAAAGAATAATTCCATATGTCTCTCTCTCTCTCTCTCTTCAAGTCTACCATACATTTTCAATTCCCGAAGAAAAAGGAAAGAAGGATAAACAAGAAGAAGAAAGGAGGAGGAGATTAAGAAAGATGGAGAAAAAAGAAAAGAAAGAAGAAGAAGAAAGAGGAATAAGAAGGAAAAAGGAGTAAGAAGAAGAAAGAATTTATTAAAAGTTATTAATTTGTATAATTCTTTGTAAAGTTTTAATTTAAGCGTGAATGAATTGGAAAAAAATTTACTCGACCGAAGTGGACAAAAAAGACGAAAATAATGTATTAATAAGAAATTACGGACCAACTTAACTAAATGGTCCAACGCCGTAGAAAAATATCCAGATGAGATAACGAAAAACGGCTTTTTTTGCCATGATTCTGGAAGGGACTTTGTTCTCGGAAATTACAAATTGAATCATTTTATGTGAAAAAATTTCCCCTTTTCGATGGCAAATTTAACATATGGTCCTATCCTAACCTTATTCTTCGTATATCCTTCCGCGAGTGCTGCTACCTCCATCTTCAGACTTAACAACAGTTTTTCTTAAAGCGGAATCTCCGCGTCTAACAAACCTAACATCGCCTACTGTGACCGTACAGTTGTTTATAATTATAATTATAAGCCATATTATAATTAACATACCCTAACATAGTAACATAAACGGTGGCGGAGAGAAGAAAATAGTGCGAAACAATATTTCTTTATAACTATCGTAAATATGAAAAGCGAAGAATACGGCTTATATTTTCGGAACCGCAATAATATTTGTAGTATTATGACATAAATTATTTTAAGAACCCTTGTGGGACCATTTTTAAGTTTGGCCGAAATTATTATTAAACTTAATTTCTCGAGTTTTCTAAACTTACGTGATAAGTGAGTTCTCGAGATGCGAATTTACTTTTCGGAAGGAAGAACGAGACCATAGCGATGAAACGCGATGAAAAACTGGAGAAAAACCCGGACGGGGAATAGATTTATTGTCGAAAGAGGTGTATGACAAACGTGGAGGAGGTCAATAAAGAAAATTTACTCTCCGGAAGGAAGGAAGCAAGCAAGGGACGTATTCCATCAATTCCGATCAAGCGCCCTAAGGCAGAGGCTAAGGATTTTAACACTTCAACACTTTACTCCTCTACCGATAAGAATAAAAATATTTTACCATTGTTATAATATCAACAGTTTAACAACAGTGCATCAACAAAGATTGAAGTCTCAGTTTAAGTGTTGAAAGCTGTGTTGAAAGTTGAAAAGTTCACCCTCTGCGGCTAACAAGCGCAGTTGAAACACACTCGGATACAGCTGCTTCAATCTATTTAGATTCTATCTAGACGCTGTTCCCTCCCCCTCCACAAATATTCACGAGGTGTCTAGTTAGTAAAACTCGCACAGAACTGAACCTTACTAACACACTCGTCATCGTGGTCGAAAGTTGACCGAAACGAGAATACATACAACACTACGCAAACCAATTTGTATTTAATAAAACACAAGAATGATAAGTTTTAAAGTGGCTATTTTTTAAAATTTCCTAAAGGCTTTTTCTCGACAGTCCTTTTCATAGAATAAAACTTTATTAACAACTTTTTTCTGTTCATGTTGTTGTTGAAGTGGATTTGGCCCACTGTCCGTCCGAGCGCCAGTCAGCACACTTCGATGCGCGCGCACTTTTCTTTCTCCTCCTCCCCCACCACCACCAAAACCAAACCGTCGTCGTCCGCCGCCGCCGCATATAAAACAGACGCGTCTGCGGCGCGCGCGCGCACTTTCCGATGCAGAGGCGGGTGAGGTGACCACACGTTCCTTCTCGTTCCTTCAAAAGCGAAGCGGCTGCACATCGAGACACGACAGCACGGCACATCCAAGAGGTCACTGCACAGACAACTTCTCAACCGCCAACACGGAGATTAGCTGATTCAAGTGAGTCGTCTTTTTATTTATTTATTTACTTTGCAATCATTATCAATAATAAGACTCGTCTCCTCGAATTCGTTGTGACTCAGATTCTGCAACCCTCAACAGAACTTCGTTCCTACAACATTTCGTTCTCTTAGTTACAACACTTCCCGTGAGGTGCGCTCTGTGTAAAACATGGTAATGTTTTCGTTATCAGCTGATCAAGTGGTTGAACAACGCCTCTGAGAATTTTCATTTTTTTTAAGGGCGAATTCGTGACAGTCAGTGCGACGGAGTGTTTTCGTCGAACGATCACATGTTCTCTTCTCTATCCTTCTTCACTTCGCTTTGGATTCTCTTGTTAGCCCGTTGCTTTGCGCTCGCGTATCGATCAAACGCTCGTGAGGAGGAGGAGCGCTCGCAATAATAGAGTCGACAGCGTAAGTGAACTTCTGGTTTTCCGCCCGAAGAGAGAGAGAGAGAGAGAGAGAGAGAAGCGGAGCGGAGCGAAGAAAACCTTCGTTTCATAATACTCATACGTCCTACTCCAGTTTGAAACACGTTACGGAACTCGGTATCTTGGAGAAACTGTCTTGTTCCTGGTCCCAGGTTGTTTGCGGCGAAGTTTCGATGAACTTTCAAAGAAAGCAGGAGCTGACACGACCTCCCTACCTGTACGTGTACAGAACGAAGAGAAAGGGGAAAAATCACTTTCAAAAATTCAGAAACACTTAGACAGTTCAAAAACAAAAACCAAAAAAAAAAACACGAAGTTTATCCTCTATTTCTGATATCTGTGAGACACATTCTCCAAATTTCAGGAATCAAATTGTTTCAAAGCAATGTCCAATTCAATGCAGAATTTTGAATCGTAAAACTTTTTCCGCTTGGATTTCGGCCATTTTTCAAGATGATACGTATTTTAATAGATAGATTTTACGGTGTACACATAGCGATATTACAAACTTTCGGAACATGTTTCAAGATGTCATAGTACTAATTCAGTTACGTCTGTTGCCCCAGTAGCGTTGACACTAAGGTCAAAAGTTAGTGTTCGGAGGATTGTGAGTTCAAACCCCGCGCGAGGAATTAGAAAGTTCTTGAATGGTTCTTACAGATTGAAGGTATTTACAGCCACTTGCGATCAACAAGTGAATAAAATGTTTACCTATACTTTCTTTTCACGTCGTTTCGACGGCTCCGTTGTCGGAATCCAGAACAATTGTCGGGTGCAATTATGGCTCTTGTGTTTTGAGATCGTCTTACGCTGAACAATAGAGAGCGACTCATGCGATTTTCTTCAACAATTATTATTCAATGGCTGAGACACGACCGCAACCAGAAGAATGTTATAATTCATTTCCTGATATACGATCTCATCGAATCGCTGAGCTCCGAAAGCTCTCGGAGGATTTCAGGGGAAACAAATTGTGGAATAAAGGAAAGAGTGACAAAACGAAGTAAATACGTTTTTGAAGCAATTGAGCCTTTCGCGAACAAAGAATTATTCATTATTGAAGGAAACGTAAACACGTAAATTTAAAAAAGCAAATTCACGAATATTTCAAACATTTTCATAAAAAAAAAATATTTAAAGAGATCGTATAGGAAAGAATTTTTCGCTCCAAACTTTCATATGTGCAAAATGGAAAATGTATTGATTGAAAAGATTCTAGTCATTTCTTTTTTTCTTTTTTATATTTTTAATGAACGTTGAACCCGAAGTAGAAGAACGGCTCCCGTGATAAGAGCGCGGTTGCTTGCATTATTCAGAATGTTTTGAAAGCTCGTATAAGATAACATGTTATCTTGTGGTACTTCACTACTTCGACAAATACTTATCGCTTTTGTGTTAATACTTAACAAGGAGACGGCGAAACTTAGGACTTGTAAGACATTAAAATACACAGGTTATTGTGTAGATGATGTTTTAGCGGTTGTTGTCCACTTCCGAGGAAATTAACTTTGATTTTAGAAGTAAAAAAATTAAAATTTACTAAATTAAGGAAGTGGTCGTGGCAGCTTGGTTAGAGTTAAAGGTTTTCACGTAGAGGGCTCTGGTTCAATCGTATTCGACCGTATGACACAATCCTGTATTTAAGTTTGCAACTTTACGGCAAAGATATTTCTTCAGTTTAGTTTCAGCTGGATTTTCCACACAGTTTGTGTCAATATAATTTTGACGTGAAACATTAAGGAATCGTGATGTATTCGTACGCATTCTGTAAAAGGTTGTTCACCTTTGAGATGAAGAAGCGAGCATAAGGTAAATAACTAAAATTCAGGAGGATTTAAACCTGAATCTTTGTGTTAATAAAAATAATGAATACATAATACACTCGAGAAACTCCAAACTGTCTCTTAATCATCTGTCGTCGATTCAAGGGCTTCGTGGTCCCCTATAGTCAACGAATGTGTGAGTGTAGGAGGAGGGAGATGACAGTTTATTCTGTGAAAAGAAATAACTTGCGTCAAATCCTCATAAATATTTAAAGATTATAAATAATTATTTCGTCTAATATTTTGAGCGAAAATTCATTGACTTTATTTGTACTTCTCGTAACTAAGAAACTGAAATATCAGGGGAAAAATATCTGACAACGAGAATTATGCTTCTGAAAAAAATTAATTAAAGCTAGGTACGATTTTCATATGAATACACGAAACAGAAATTGTTCTCCAAAATTGAACTGTAGTGAAAGAGAAACGAATAATTAACAAATTACACCGAAATCAACGATACAAAATTCGTTCGTATAATTTTAACATACATGATTTTGATTGTAAATGGAAACTGCAAGTCTTCATAGTCTAAAACATTCAAGTTAACAATGTTAATTTAATCACTTCGAGAAAAATGTAATCTAAGTTTAACGTCGGATTTTATTTTCGTGTATATTAAATGAGCAAAAGTTAAATATAACTATTTCTCTCGTCGTCTCTTCAGTATAAAAATACAGTAATTGAATTCGGTGACACTGTAACTGCGATATGAAAAGTTTAAATGACGTATAGAGTGCGGTGTTTTATCGCGTGGCTGCACGGGGTTATGACGTTGAATGAGATGACGTACAAAACCTAGAACAACTTGAGATTCATAAAAGTGTTTGTTTTTTTTCTTTCTTTTTCAAAATACACCCATATCGTAAAGAGTCCTCTTCTACTTCTATTACTAAGAGAGAAAATGATAGGAACGCGGAGTGGGAAAAAGGAAGATTGTGAGTCTGTGCGTGTGCGTGTGTGTGTTTCTGGGTCAAGCGGAGGCAACTGGTGGTTCGAGCTTTCCACATTGATAGCTGGCTGCTCTCAACCTAGAAACAACAACCGCTTCTGTCTCGTTGTGCATATGTTGTTTGCGCCTACGCCGGAGTTAAGTTATTGTTTTTGTAGAACGTGAATGTAACAAATGAACCAACACATGAAGACATGTTTTTGACGAAAAACTTTCGTATACCTCTCGAGTGGGAATTTCTTTTTCAATTCAAATGTTTCGTGTCGTTTTATATTAAAATGGACGACAGCACTTGAGAGTATTTTGCACTTGAGCCATTTTTCTCTTCCTACTTTACTTTTTAACCGACATATCGCTTTAAATCAAAATAATTTTACGAAATACTTAAAACAATTATAAAATCTATTTTAAGAACAAAATAACCTTCATTAGATCTTGATAATAAAGTTTACACATCTGTTTTTTTAGCTTAATTAATCTTATTTATAAAAACAGATATCGAGAAAAATGGAGTTACAAACTGCGTGTGACCACGTGGAGGACAATAAACTAATTTACTCTTCGGAAGCGATCAAGGGACCATCCCATCAATTCCGATCAAGGATCCCAAGGCCAGACGCGGATTTAACATTTCATCATACTCCTAATAATATAAATAGTTCGGGTTAATTGACTCGCTCCGCATGGTGGATTTTTTATCCTTAGACCCCCAGTTTGGGACATTGCCCCCCCACCCCCCCCCACCCCACCCTTTCATACGAAGCTCGTTGATGAGTTTCATCCCAAGACTCTCGTTGGGGTTTCACCTCATGTTCGTATCGACAACAATGTGTCTTTCTTACTCTCTTTGAAATGCTTTTCCGTTGAGGAGAAACTCGGGGTAATTTCCTATTTCTATCATGGTTCGCAGTTCCGGACATTGTAATAAGATTGCGAAATACGCGCCCCCCTTCGGTCTGGTGAAAATGGGCGACGATCCGGGAATCGAACGCGGGTCCCCAGTTTTGATCGCAGGGGTGTTGACCACTACACCACCCGTTCACCTTCCTACAACTGTACACCATTTAGAGGCTGCATAGAAATGGAGTTACAAAGTGAGGTGCTTGAAGTTTTAATTAATTGATTTATTATTCAGTGTTTCAAAATTCCGCGTCCATTTCTTTCCCAGAAAGATTCGTTCATAAGTCACGAAACCTCGAAACAAGGAATGGAACAAGTCGGAAATGAGTAAACTTCGTCCCCCGACGGATCCCAACGTCCTCTTCGCATATGAGGACGACGTATTCATGAAACGCAGAGAGGTAGAATAGAATAGAATGGCTTCAGGAGACGTCTCTCTCTCTCTCTCTCTCTCTCAAATCCAAGTGACCTTTCTTAATGTTAACAGAGGAAACTCTGAAACGATGAAGACGAATGGAAAAGGGATGCTGACGGCGATACACTTCCGCTTAAGTTTCTTTTTCATTTAATTACATTTATAATTAAACGACTCGAATCAGAATTTTCTCTACATTGACTTTCCCAATAAGAAATCACATTGTCATTGCAGCTACATCCTGGTACATGGGTATTCCTGTTTTTTTCCCCTTCGAGTATGGATTTGTACAGATAGGTGAGGAGGTCATTAATACTTTTTTTTAGTAATTTCGAATTGTTAACTAAAGACATTTTTAATGTATTTTGGGGATAAAAAATAGATAACAGCACATATTTTTTTAAATACTTTGTATTGAGAAATGGTTTTTTTGTAATAAATTTATTTATTTAGATGCGATCTACTGAAGAAATGATTTCAAATAAACTTGTTAATTAATATTAACACAGACAAAAACGTATGTTCCATGCTTGGATTTCAGTACGTTCTCTGATATTAATAAAAGTGAAACAAATTATTGTAAAATTTATAAAAATGTGTCAATTTTTTTTTCTTCTAATTTAGCGTCTCTCATGAGAAAGATACAGAGGGAGTATTAGTCAAAAGCATTCGCAAGTCAGTTTTAAAGTTTGAACGCAGTTTTAAAGCAGTCGCTAGTCGGTCGTTCGTTGGACTTTTGACCGGAAGAGAGTTTTTTTCCCCTTCGAGAGAGCGACCGCTAACAGCTGACTGCGAGGACAGCAGACTGCGGTCACGTGATCGCGGGCACTTGTTCTCTCGCTGAGCGACAGGCGAAAGCACAACAGCAGCTGCCGCGGCAGCGCTCCCACGGACGATAAACACAACACCGTCCAGAGAATATAAGGCCCTTTCATCTGTAGAGGTTGGATCATATTGAAAACAAAGCAATGCGCAGCAGCTAAATGACAAGGAAAGTAAAAAAAAAGATACAAGCTAATCAACAAAATATTATGTACACATATTCAACATTTCCTCATATAGCTACTAATTTAGGGCTTATTATTTAAATAATAAAAACTCTTTGAAAAGTTGAGTAACATTGGTTCGTTGATGAAAGTTTACTGTACTTTTTTTCAAGAAATTATAACCATGCATGTCAAGTGGGTTTTTTTCTTCTGTGACACATAATAATGCTTGACTAGAGTTAAGATTCAATTCTTCTCGATTTTTCGAATCTCAAATGCACCCCCTCATGCGCTTGACATGTCTTACCACAAACTCTGCACCCGCAAGCTTCTATTCAATTTTACGTTCTGCTTTTTCTAATACCACTTCTTATCTGCTCCATCACACCCATCTTCTTCAGATTTCCTTTTGTGAAGGATATCTTTCGTCTCATAATACTTATACATTGCAACTAATTTATATCCTAACGAAATGCTACTACAAGTGTTTGATAATGTTGTCAATTATGACGTTTACACTTATAGATAATGTTTCACCTCCTTCGCTGTACAATACGTCTTAATTATAGACAATCATTACAACTGCAGAATTATTGGTTCACAATTCTTCCTTTATCACATTTAGTCAATCGAAATTTCTTCATTGCCAAAGTTATATAGTATCCAAATTATGTGCAACCTAACCTAACCAACTCTGAGCTCTGACGAAGGGGTCATCACACCTCGAAACGTTGGCAATCTAGTAACCAAATGTAATAAGGAAGAATTGTGAACCAGTAATTCTGCAGTTGTAATGATTGTCTATAATTAAGACGTATTGTACAGCGAAGGAGTTGTCTACTGAGAAGATAAAAAGACAATCTAAATTTTTTTCATTGCGAAACTTATCTATAAATCCCCATCTCGTGACTTGTGATAGTGAGCGGTTATCAGGTGAAGATCTCTGTCAGAGACAGATCGAGAGAATGATTACACGCGTCGTCTCATGAAACTTTTTTAACATAAAGACGAAATCGTAAGTGACACGTGATCGTAGCAACTAGCAAATCATCTCTTTATCAATCACATCTTAGGATCAAATTTTTATTTGTAACTTTGTCTGTAGCGTTGACACATATTCATTTTTGCTCGAGGTGGTGGTGGTGGGGAGGGTTCCGTCACATCTCATCCGTCTGGTACACGAAATCACCTGAATGGCACCGACATTCTTGGAGGTTTTTGAGACGACTTCCTCCAGTACAGAATCGATAAACAGAGGGTTTCATTTAGGAAAACAAAGTGATGGTTTTCGTCTCAAATGTCTGAGCAAGTATGTCCTCAATTTTATGCCGCGATATACATTAATATTTTCCGTTGTACTATGAAATATGTTAAATGAGAATGAATCGTTCGTTCGAAACGAGAATATCGTAATTTGTGTAGGGAAAAAAAACGTATAAGATGGGCAACATTGAGTTATAAGAGTGAAATATTTGTAACTTAATGGCAGAATAACTCGTACGTTGACTTTTTTGCAAAAGCAAGTACTCATGCAAATATTATACTTCTCTTCTACTCCTTTCGACCAGAAGCGCTATTCTCCGACCCATCTCCGTGTCTTATTATTCATCGCCCTTCGTAATTCGCAGCCGCAAAGCTAAAGTCAAAGTTCGTCACGCCATTCGCTCTCTCTGTCTCTCTCTGTCTCACTCTCACGGAACAAAGGAGGAGACGACGGACGGGGTCAATGACGTCACAAGAAGCACGGAAGCAAAATTGTCCACATGATTCGAATGTCGAGAACAATGAGTTGTGGATTGTCCATCCTGCTAACGACAAAGATCTACAGCGTGATCCCAATTCACGGTACAAACTTCCAGGGTTGGTACAGAGCACTGCAACAAAATCGTTTATTGTATAGAAATGAATGGGTGCAAGCGACACAAGAAATAAAGAGATGAAAGGAAAGACAAATAAGCGTTCATTGACGAGTGCAATGTTTATTCAATAACTGTAAACTCTGCAAATCATCCTCCTTATGTCTTCCTCGGTAGAATTATTGAGCAAATAACATGTCCTTGGGCGGGGGTGGGGTGGGGTGCTGAATGCTTTACCCTCTCTCTTGGATCACTCACAATTCCTGGACATTCGTGTAGAACCCTGAGAATGATGAATGGATTTCATAAATTACAAAACATGTTTTAGGAACAGAAAGAAGTACGGAGTTCAAAGTGAAGATGGATTCTACTTCCCTTCCCTTCCTGAGCACGAATTTCCCAAAGGAGCGAATGGAAGAGTTGCACGTTCCGTAACAATGAACCCAGTTGACAGAAACCTAACTCTTCCCCAGTCGCTGATAACGCAGCTCTCCAAAAGTATAAATATCCTTCCTACAGCGGAACGGACGCAATCTATAAATACATTCCGCACGACGCTTTTAAAATGCATCGGAATTCGAACAAAAATGTTATCTCGACGATCGTGGGACGAGAAATAAAAAGCAACTTTCTTTGCGACGCGTGAACGGTTCTGACTTCGACTGGGATACATCGCAATCTGGCTTCGCACGTGATCTTGTCTCACTTTAGTGGATCTAAGTGTCATCACGTTTATTTAACTTGGAATCTCCTAATTTGTTTGCTTTCCATTCAATCGAATCATCTGTCGACTTGGAAAATTCGTTCCCCGTTTAGGTTTCTTCATTAATTTTTCACTGAGAAATTATTAATGACTGCGTAATACACGATCTGAAGAGGAAAAGAAGAGCTTTGACTGTCGCAGAGAGGAGAATGTGTTGACGATTATTAAAATACTGGACGCTCCTTTTCGTTTCTGTTATCGGAATTTCGAGACAGTTTTTGTACGTGAAAGTTAACAAGAACGCAACAAGTACGACTTAAATACTTATTCATCGTTTTTCTATTTGCTATTTTGTCAATCACTGTTTCCTCCAATAGACTTATCCACGAAGTAGAGCTCACAAATTTGTCACCGTCTCTTTTCCAGATGACAATACCACGCTCCTATAATTAAAAATGGCGAAATTTAGTACACCAAAACATTCCAGTTTAAAAAATTCTTTTCATTATCTCTTTTCCCTGGATATGTTGATACTTGCTTACGACTCCTGTAGTCCGCAATCACAGAGATCGGGCAAAGAAAGAATTGGTGAACCAGAAACGCATCAGAGAGGAGGACAAAAAGAAACCCATGGGGTATAAATGCTTCTCTTGTGCATAATGTCCAGGTATCGATCACTTTTCCAACTCACGTGGTTCTCAAGCGAACAACGCGGGGTGAGGGTCATTGAACTCATCATATCGTGTGTTCCCCTAACGCTAGTCACGTTCTCAAATAATAATAATACAAAGAAATAATTCCTTAACGATATAAACTTTTTATTTTTTTCTAATTTCGGTGTTCTGAATTTGATGACACATTGCTCTAGAAAAAAATGTGCATAAATATTATTTCAATGTGGAATTAAAGTTGGAAAAAGTGTTCCAGTCTTCTCGCCAATGACAGGAGATTATGATTTATAACGAGAAGTTAAAATTTCATCGATTTAATTATTCATTTGTCTTTTGACTGTAAATCTGCGTAAATCGAATTTATCATCTGAACTTTTGTATTGAAACGTCAAAACCTTTTAAAATTATTTACGCAGAGTTCAGCTTCATTTACATAATTGTGTTTATGCTTATTTACGTTCACTGCATAATATTTCTAAAGATTTGCACTCAGTGCAAACGAAGGAATCTGATCCGCTGCTGATCCAAGTCTCTCGTACGGGAACTACGGAAACCACGTGATAATATAATGACGTCATCACATCGCACGTGTCTTTGACTTCATACAAATTTTGGATGAAAAAATTTAACTGCAGAATTTCCTCAAAAAACAACAACTAATTATAATATTCAACATATTTTATAATTTATTACTCTCTCATTTTACAAAAAAGTCTTCTGAAATGCATTAAAACGTGTTAAAAATTTAGTTTATAAAAATCACTCTTTCGTTTCCCTAATACAATTTTTCTAAAGAAAATTAAGGAACTAAAGGGAATAACAGAAAGAGTCCATTAAAAGAAACACATGTATATGAATTCATTTTGTTTCGTTTCTTCTTCGCCTCGAATGTGAATAAAGAGAATGAGCAAATCTCTCACGCAGTCCACAACCAGAAATGTAAATATCCCTGGGTTGGCTTCAGACCTTCAGACACGGGGGGTGAAAATTACCTCTCCCAATCCCTGCCCCTATTGTGTTCACTAACATTTACGTAATAAGTGAAGTAATTTTTTAAGATATTCTGCAATGATTTATATTTTCATTTTAAAGAAATCGTTTTCTTGCTCCAAGAAAAAGTATGGCAATTTTCTTTTCATTCCGTTCGCCGCCCTCCCACTCTCACGCTGCCCATGTAAACACGAAAGTAGTCTTAAGATATCGCGTCCGTCAAAGCTGCTCGGCTTCAATGCCCACTCCACCGTTCGCTATGTTGAAGGGGCGATGAATGTTCATTCCAATTATTTGAATTTAAACTACCAAGAGCTTGCATGGAGAAACTTCCGCAGGCATTTTTAATTTTTTAATATCCTAGCGAAAGTACCGGCTAACCACAACGAAAAAAAACCCTTCTAAAACATATCAAATGGAAATAGGAACGTAATGAACTTAAGATTTTCATACGTTACGGAGAATTTACAAGAATAAATTCACTAAGAACTGTGGAAAATACCGTTCTTACGCAAATGGCAGACGCATGCATCACGTGACTGAAGACAATGCGACCCTTGTCAAAGAAAGAGTTAAAGGACAATCTAAATTTATTATCAGGTTTTAAAATCTCAAAATAATTCTTCTCGTCTCCAGTCGACACCTCCACTCTCCCTGAACAACATTTAGGTGATTGCGGCGTTGTGTGTGAGAGTGGGAGCGCGTGCCTCAAACAGTTTCGCGTCCTGCGGAGCGGAGTAATTGCTCCACCGACCGATCCATCGATCTGTTCCCAGCGATGCGCCCTCGACTTCGCGTGTAACGGCATTTGAACACGACATCATACTCCACAGCTTATGTCTGCATTCTAAAAATACTCTCTTCCCAAAATAGCAGCTCAGGCGAAACGCACCAAAAGGCCCGAAAGGCCCTGTAGCGGAAAAAGTATGAAAAGGTGATCCATGGCATGCCGTACCGCCAAGTACACATGTTTCCAGGAATTACTTTCCTTTACCGGAAGGGAAACTTTGCCAAAATACAAAACACACTACTTAATTTTTTCCAACTGAAAACAATATAAATTTGATGAGAATGAAACCGTCGCGTTACAAATAAATAAATGGGATTTTTTAAAGGTTTATTGGTCGGGCCACATTTTGCCAAATCCCCGTATCGTGCTGTCCTGATAGATCAAGGCCCGTGGACGGCGCTCGTGCATATACATCATTTCATTCTTGCATGAAATACATTATCTATAAAGAGAAAAGATTTTTTTTTTTAATTTAATTACTTTTCGAATCTTTTAAATTACTGACTTTTTGAAAACTACACTGAAAGTTATTGTAAAGAGAAATATAGGTTTTTCACGAGTCATCGGGACACGATTTGTTCGCGTCCAGCCCTTCATCAATGAGAAGCCACGCTCGCTTTCTCACGAAACCACAAGTTCATTGTATTTGACTGTCTCTAGAAATAGCTTTCGTTAGAAGTTATTGTCGTTACAATTTCCCACTGTTCATAAAACTAACCTTCTGAGTAATTTAAATCTATATAAAAACCCTAATGATTCGAGTACGATAATATCGCGGCAGAACTACAGAGTCAGTGTTTGTCAACGGCGCCATCGTGATGTTTGTCCAACGCATAAACGCGTTTAGGAAACGATGAGTAAGGAAGAAGAAGTGATGGTTGTCGTGACGATCTAAACATTTCGACATATTTCTATCTCAAAGCAAATAGGTTACGGACAATCAAACATTCCAAAGAAGAAATTCAATACCTTGGTATGCGACTTTTCAAAGACTACAAATACAACAATTTGCTCAAGTATTTCATACAAATGGGATTCCTCTGTAACAAGTGTTACGCCAATCACTTTCTTCTTGACACGAAAGTGACCGTAGAGAATTTATTTCGGTGCTTTGAGACATTATGCTGACGAGGAAACGACGAATGCATATCATCTAAATAATAATAATAAATATAATTCAATTATATTTAATCCCTTTCATATTAAATACAAATTTTTTTGTACCGATAATTTAAATATTATTCACACTGTATGCTCACGTCTCGCGAGAAAGAAAAGATCGTATTTTTATATCAATAAACCTACTTTACCCGCGTTGTGTTTTCACGATGTTTTCATGATCTTTGACGAGTGACTGTTAAAAAACTATTTAAAATGGTTCTCGTCTCGACAGTTTGACAATTTCATGCAGTTTGTGTTCCATTTCCTGGATATTTATCATCTGCGTAACGTACAAATATTTATATTAGAAACATCTAGAGTGAATACGAGTTCTCTTATATATATAGAGAGAGAGTATGTACGCGTAAAGACACGTGTTTGTTCCATTGCGCATGCGCATGCAACGTCCTCCTTTCGCCCTCTGCAGATGTGCCCCTGTTTCCTTTCCTCCGTTGCTTACAGAATACACGAGAGAGTGGAAACCCTCTCACTCACTCTCACGAGACCTCGTTAGCAAACAACACACCCGAGACACAAAGGCTCTCTCTCCCTTCCGCCCGTCTTGTCTCTGCAACGAGGTAGTAATCCACAGCATCATCTGCGGCTACAAACGACACATCCTTACGTTCATAGAGCGTTTATTCTTAAGCACAAACAGTTCCATGACGTCACTGCGGCCTCGTCCAGATTATCTCCCGTCATTCACCGCAAATAAAACTGAACTCTGCGTATAACCCTCATTATGGAGAACTTTGATTTGCACTAATGAATCTGTTTAAAACTTATTCCAAGAGATCTGAAGCAAACTCTGAAATTAAGAAGATAAAACTTCGTGGAAAAGATAGTCGTATTTCAAGAATTAGAAATTCAATTAAAGAAACTTCGTTAATGTTTAATACGAATATTATTTAACTAACTATTTTCATGTACAAATCAAATAATACACGTAATTTCCGATATTTCCAAACTTTCGTGTGCTAATCTTGGATAATACGTTTCTTGGATCGCTGAGCGAGGAAGTGAATTCAATTAATCGTAAGAATCCACCGTCATCACACTCAAACAGTGGATGGATTGACGACGACTAGGGATTCTCTCTTAATCCACGCCACAATGCAGAATTACGTAATAATATAATAAATTTATTGTCAAAAAACAGTACAAACTGCCATGTATGACCACGTGGAGGACAATAAACTAATTTACTCTCCGGAAGCAAAAGCAAAGGGACGTATTCCATCAATTCCGATCAAGGGCCGGAAGGCAGAGGCGGATTCAAAAAAAATTCAGCGAAAGTTCCTAGATAAGATAAAAAGTTAGCTGCGAGCTATAATACAAATATAATGTCAATATGTTTGTAATTTAACGCAAATATGTTTGTAAATTTACATGTACAAGTTATTATCGAACTATGGATTATTCTGAGTATAGTGTTTAAAAAACAACACTAAATTCACGATTTATTGTTACAATAAACACTTTGCCCCTAGACAAAGCCTAGAGAACCTGTATAAGAAATCCGCCTCTACCCGAAGGAAAAACGGAGCAAAACCCGGTTTGCCAGGATGGGGTTTGCACAGGGGTTGAGGTGTTTGAGTGTCCTCTTCTCAATTCACCGTCACCCCGTTTCTTCAATGTACAACAGCACGTTGCGAACGCTGATGGGATATCGAAGAAGGAAAGCGGATTCAAGCGACACCCACCTCACCACCCACTTCCATTCTTTCTCCCTTTAATGACGTGAGATTAATTCACTTTACGGATTTAACCGTAACACAGTTCTTGAATAGAAGGGTTGTTATTGTCCTTACTATAAATTCACATTGAAAGAATGTAATACTCGTCGTAAAAAAGAAGAATTGTTGATTGAATGAAGTGATATGTTTGTAACAAATGATTTATTTATCTCGTAACAAAACCTTTTGATTAAAAAAAAAGGAAGGATCTTTTGCCATCATTGATTTTTCAGCAACACCTGAATTTTAAAAAAAAGTACGGATGAAGTAAAGATGCAAATACGCTAAAGTACAACCACTCAATATGAGTGACGGTGAATAGAAATGGAGTGTTTTAGCGCGGAAGTGGAGAAGAACTTAATCCGTTTCGTGACGTGACGCCCTCTTTAAGATTCCGCCCGCGCGTCATCAAGTTCGTGTTCGGAGTCAGGAATCCCTCGCGCATTTTCAATGAGCGTCAGAGCAACTAGTGAGACGAGAAATGCATACATCCCTTTTAACACGCAGAAGAGCTTTTGAATAGCACTAGTTTAATAGGATTAGAATTGTTCAATTGATATTACATTAAACATTCTAAATATTACGGAAATCTAGAAAATAATGCGTACTGTAATCAAAACGTTAAAAGGTGGAACCTGAACTCGAAAAAGTTAGGCAAATCACTGACACGTATAATTGTCTTCTCCATTTTTATAACACAACATTATGAATTATAATGATGGAAAAACACGATTTAATTTCTATCTGTCAGTTAATAGTATAGTAAAAATTATATTCATAGTTTGCTCGATTGAAAAACGTAAATACCCGGCGACAGAGCTCAACTGATTCGTTCTCTTTACGAGAAAAGTAAAGTTATCTTTTCCTCAAATGTCCGGTGACCGACAGAGAAAATGATGAAAAACTTAAAATACAAATCAAAGTAAACTTCCATCACTTTTCGTAATTTAGAGGTGTTTTTTTTTTTTAAAAAAACGGGTTCACTCCATTAGACGCAATGTATCTCAGCATCAATTATAATTGCAACCATTTCATTTAAATGGCCTGCGAGGTACGTTTTTAAAATTGAAATCACAACAAGTACACACGATTCGTCTTCTTACTTTCAGATATTTTAGTGACTTAATTCTACTTTAACATCAAGACAAGAAAAGATAGAAAAAGGAACGCACCTTCGTCACTCACGTACACATAATCCTTACGCGTCTCTTTCTCAATTGTCTATTATCTGTTAATCTTTTTTAATTGTTAAACATTCTTGCGTACAAAAAAGTTTTGATGCACTTGAACATATATTCTCCTCAACTCCTGTCTCGTAAATGGTTTATAAATCACAGTGGGGAGTTCCGTCTACATAAATCGGGAGGAAATTAAGTGGGCGCGTTCGATCATTGGAACGCAAACCTTAATTTCGAGCAATAAATTTCCTCTCAAGTACTTTGACGACACAGCACGTGAAAATACCGGTGCGCCATAATTAGCTCCGCTTCACTGCCCCGAAGTTACGACACATTCATCCTCAGGGGCCTAAACGTATTTGCAGCTAATTTCTGGCATTAATTAGGGGCAAGAGCGATGTGTCGGGGATGCTCAGCCGCGGAGGCGCAGAAGAGTATGTAACTCCGTCAGAGTATACATGAGCGCAGGGAGTTTACATTTCCAGCGTTACGAATTAAGAATTAGGGTATTAAAGTAATTTATCTAAATAAACTCATATCCATCTACTTCATTCTGAAGAAAACGTGTGTCGTGACTTGATCTTTTAATAAATACATTTAATGCCGCTATCTCTCCAATCGATTCTCAGATGAGAAAAATATTTGGGTAAATAACTTTAGATTCTTCGTAAGTTTTGTCAAAATGTTAAAAAGTTAAGTTGATAGTAATTGAATTAACTGCGTTTTCTATTCTCTTTCTTTCGAAACAAAATTTTTGCTTTTTCCAAATTTAAGTGATCACGTGGATATATATATATTATAGTATTTTTTTTAATTTTATATAGTTTTATTTACCTTACATCTATGCGCCTTAAGTAATCTAAAGTTCTCTAACTTGTTAGCTTTTATGTTTTAATATTGTTTTTTAGTTTTAAGCTGCCATACATATTTTTTTAGCACGGGTTTATATCCATTGTGGGTAGGAAACATGGTATGTATCTACACATCTTTATACCGGTCTTTAAAAAACTTAATTTAGTTCTACATCACTTTTGTAATTCTCTTTATTTATACGCATATTACTTTTGTAACTGGAGACAAAATAAAAAAACGTTAACTTTATACCTGGCACTTTCGTATAAGCAGCATTAATCAAGACTCTCTATATCAAACTCTCATTTCTCTTCTTTTCACGGCATAAAGAGGCTTCTATAGATAAATAAGCATTTTTTTAAACTGTAAATTACATAAAACCGCTTTAACAGAAATTATTGATATAGAGCGACACTGGTTTAAGTAATTCTTCAGTCAAATATAAGATTGTTCCAAGTCAATGATTAATATACTTCTTACGTTTCTTTGTGTGGGGCGACTTTAGGGCTCATGTCGACATCATCAAAGGTCATTAGAGCCCTAAAAACTTGTAGAGGTAGGGAAAATGCAGTTACGCACTAAGGAGAGCCAACATGTCTCTCCCCGCGCGTGGGACTCGTCGAATGACTCAACCCTACCCCACTAAAAACCCTCCTGATCTACAACACACCAAAACATATCTCAAAACATTGAGGACAAAGAATAAGGGTTAGGACAAAGAATGAGGAAAATGGAAGATACCCTAGCCCTAACAGCGTCGGGATCCAAAAGAACAAGAGATGACCAAGGAAGGTCAGGAAAGAGAAAGGAAGGAGCATAGCACAAGTGGAAGGAATGTCTGACTGAGCTCGGGGCCCCGTGTTTGCCAAACACGTACTTACTACATGTAAGTCCCCTGGGGGGTTCTTCTTACGCACCAGTAATTCGATCAAATCACGTGCGTTCGTCAAAAAGTCATTGACTTAACTCAAAGTGTTCATGAAGCATATTGCAAGAGTCGACATCAACTTATGTTCAAGATTTATTTGCGGGTGAAGAATCTTTTCCTTCTAACACTTTCTCTCTGTTTAAGAATTTTGAAGACGATGTACTAGAAAATTATCCAACTCTGGTCAAAGTATCCGTTTCGACGAAGTTTTCCACGATGCCGTGGAAAATAAATACTAGAATGACTGTGTGGGTCGTCGGTTCGAACTCGTGCCTAAGAGTTCTAAAAAAGCAATTTAGAATAACAACTAAGCGTAAGCAGCACACGGGAGTCTGTCCATGGATGTTTTCCTCGTCGCTTTGCTGGAGTGGTACTTGCAACGGCGAATGGGGTCACCTTGTGTTACGTCATCTCTGACTCGCCAAACCGGTTCTTTGGCGATCGACCTGACTTCCTCTACATCGTGGGAGCCGAACCCGAGGCCACTCGCTGAGGACTCTGAAAGAATATAAGTTTACGCAACATGTCCCAAAAGAGAACCACTGGAATCATGAGAGCATTGGATACGATTGTATTAGATTTTTGATTCGACAAGTTTAACGAAAGCGAATAACTGTTTGTTTTTATTTTTCGGCAATGGCATCCTAATGCCTCAAGTATATCGAAGAATCGTGTTGTTTTTCTTGGAGTGAGCGCCTACAACATCCTATTAATAATTTTTGTTTTAACATTATGTGAGTAGTTGTTGAGTCAACTGCAAACATAAGATGGAGACCGTTTCGTTTATTGTGAGGGAGAAACGTGATCACAAAAGCCTGTCTTTCCTCTTCTTTTGCAGATGAAACCGTATTTCGTCGCGTTGAAATGAATCTCCGGGAAGCAGAAGAGAATATGAAGTCACAATTTGCATCCGAACTGAAAAGAGGGAGAACTAACGAAGTAAAAAGTCAGAAACATCCACATGAGATTAGACATTAGTATATTTAGAGGATTCACTCTTAATAACTATTTTAAAACTAAGACTTAAATTATATTTTTGCAGCGTGAAATTATTTTATATTTTTATATTTATAGTAACGTTGCCCTTGTTATGTCCTTTCAAGTGATTTAAATATTGGAAAAAATTACAATGAAATGGATTATGACCAAGAGGAAAAAATAAATTTCCGGACTGTTACAGTTACATTGAGTATTTCCTTTAGTTTATACGTCTCACGTGTCGGGACCTCATCAGAGCTACAAAAATTATTTCATTACACTTCAATATAAAATAGAGAATTGTTAAAGAAAAATAAGTCGCAGATAAATTATAAAACGTTTGTAGCGTTAAAATGCTTCCTCCCTATGATACTCGTAGAACCTGTCACGAAATGGATCCCCGCCCAGTAAAAAGCTCGAGTATGAGAGAAAGCGTATGTGGTACATGAATACGGACGGCAACGACGCCTCCTGCCATCAACTGAAATGTATCGCCTTCGCCAGCGTCGATGCGCTCCTCTTTACTATGAGACGCAGTTCGCAGCCTCAGTTCAAGGAAGCCGCGACGCGCGCCGTGTCGTGTCGTCTGTTGGTTGGTTGGTTTCGCACCCGAGGGAGGTGCTCCAATTGCACAGGGGTTGGGTTTTTTTGTGGTCGATGGGTGTGGTGACACAAGAAACACGCACTACTCGGTGCACGTAAAAGTTTGCTCTTTTTTCTTTTCTTATGATGCCTCAAAATAGGTTTTACGAGAATGTATCTTTTACATTGTCTCAATTGCAAATAAAATGTGAAATTTTCTTATATCAATATCATAATAAATTCAGTAATTCCAAATTACCGAAAATTATAGATTATTTTGAGTTACACATATTAAACCTGTTGACAAAAGGTAATGTATCAAAATACTATTTTGTACACAATTTGTTTTAAGAAAATCATCCTGCAAACATACAACGACATAGAAGCGTAGGCTCCCGCGGTCGCAGTCAGTATGAACCTGTTTGTCCCTGACAGACAAGTTCATAGATCGGCCTAGTCTTAAAAATTGCTTTATTAAAGTAGAACTAAATTCTCCATATAACATGAATACCCTTATTCCCTATCAATCGATACATATCCTCTGGCAGAAATTTCTTCCAAAGGAAATAGCGTTTCACCCTCAATGATAATACTTCTCATTCGAATAAAAATTGTTGAATAGTGTTGCTCTTAATTATTTTGCTATTGTTATCAAACAATAGATTATAAACTTTATTGTCAAAAAAGCTATAAAGTGCGTATGACCACGTGGTGGACAATAAACTAATTTACTCTCCGGAAGCAAGCAAGGGACCATCCCATCAATTCCGATCAAGGGCCCTGAGGCAGAGGCGGATTTAACATTTCAACACTTTACTCCTCACAATAAAAATAGTTCGACACGTGTTATAGTATTAACAAATACCAACAAATGTTGTATATAATAAAACAGAAAAATCATTTCACAAGAACGTATTATTATCAAACTATAAATTATTCGGAAAGTATTGTTTAAAAATCGTAACTGTTAAATAACACTAAATTCGCTAATAATTATATCAATTGATGCAGTCTCTAGGCAAGAGCCTAACGTGTCTTTATAAAAATAGCCGCCTCTACCCGAAGGAAAACCGGAGAAAAACCCGGGCCAGGATGGGGCTACAGAATTAATGTACACTACCGTGCCAGGGATAAGTGCATATGCAACTAAATTTATATGAATGATAAGACATAATGTTAGCATGTATGAAAATTGTTTTGAAATTGTTGTCAGATTTTTTGAAAGTACTGCAAGAATGGCAGGATAAATTACAAAACTGCTTTAATTTTTAATTAAAATCAATAAATTCTTTTACAGTGTAGAAGCACTGGTGCACAAGGCAGCTTTTAACCTCGAATTTAAAGAGATTCAATTTTATAATATATGTTTGGCCAGGAAATTATATAGAACGATTCCCGAATGATATGGTCCTTTTTGGCAAAGCGCTGTTGACACTCGAACAATGAATATTATTCCTATTGCGAGTATTGTGTTCGTGAACAAAACTGGTTTGTATGAAACAAGGGTGGTGCTTCAGTAATTCGGTCTTAACAAAAACGACAATTTCATAAATATGAATGCAGGGAAGTGTTAAGATATTTAATTCCTTGAATAAAGGTTTACAAGAGATTCGGGGGTGAGATTTACAACTTATCCGAACAATTTTCTCTGGAATTCTGAAAGTTTGGACGCTCTGCTCGGAGTTACTCCAGAAGATGACGCAGTATCGTATTTGGGAATAAACATTTGCAAAATATACGATATTAAAAAACTATATTTATCAATGATGATTATACATCCTTCATTTATGTCTCACGGAAATGCGAAAATACAACAGCCTCGCAGACAGATGAAACTGCAATCCTTTAGCTGGACAATAATTTATTAAATTTATTAGAAAAGATTGATGTCTGTGAGATCCGGTCTCCGAGATAGGAGTGTGAAAATGCAAAAATGTTCTGTCAAGAGGTCATGTTCTTTGAACTGTAGATAGCAGTACTTGTAGATAAACACATGTCTTTAACTGTCTGCGTGGATTCTTTTATCTGGGACTAAAAACTGCTTTAGGAACAAATCGTGTAGTCATATTCCATAAATATAATTTAAGTCAACGAGGAACGTGGATAAATTGGAGACACGTATTCGGGTAAGAAGTGGTTTATCTTAATGTTCTGTTTCATTTATTATCTCTCTGACGGGAGAAGAAGGTCTTAGAACAATGTGGCGGTTTAAATATATTGTTCTTTCCCACCGTTGCACGCATAAGTTGACATCATAAGTGACATCACAGGTTTTTAAGCATTAAAAAGTGAATTTGAAGTAAAATAAGAAGAAATGTTGAAAATGTTCGTGGTGTTTTTTTTAAGTGCACTTTTATTCCTGTTACGTCACCGGAGAACCGTAAATTAAATCCAACTACAAAAGGTAAAAACAAAATGCCTTAGTTCTTCGAAACGACCAATCGCCTTTCATATAAAAAAGAGGAACAACGCTTGACAGAGTAGTTCGTCGGGGAATCCCATGAAACAACTTCTTTCGGAAATCGCCAGGGTGCAGCACACGGAGCGAAAGGTCAAGGCAAGGAACGAAGCAGCCGACAACAGCGATCCTAGTGGGAGTAGATGAGATACGTAGCGTGCGCCGCTCGAGAACCAATTTCCACACGTTAATTGAGTACGAATTTTAGATAATTTTAAAATTGAAACGAAAATTTCTCTCATTTACTTCCTTAATAATTTTCAAATGTGCACGAAATGTAGGAAACAGAAAACGGATATTAGTAAATAGAACCATTGTAGACTGGGATAACTTACCTGCAGCAACACTTTCGAACACCAAGAAGAGTAAAATGTTTCCGCAACCGTCTTGTTGCTCCTTCGAAATAGGAACATGTGTGAAGTGAAGTGTAGCGAGGTGATAGGAGTCTAAGGGTATAGCAAATGCTCAGAGTGAAAGAAGTGAAGTGTATACGATTGCTCTCGGCAACTCTTTTTTGGTTTTATTTTTTATAGTTATTAATTTTTTATTTATGTTATAACAATTACTTTTACGCTAAGGCTATAGGAGGAGTAATGACATATGTGTGTATATTGAGCGTGTTTGTACGTATGAGTGTGTTTCTGTAACTGTTTGTGTATGTATGTGAATGTACGCACATATGATTCTCATGTAGATAATTAATATGTCTTAAATCTAATTTATTTCTCGTTGTAACCATGTGTAATAATTTTCTAAGCATTTTATTCCGTTAGTGTGTGTGTATTTTATAGATATTTTTATAGATATTGATTTGTTTTTTAACTTCGTATTATTTAATTGTGAATGTATTTTTTTCTATGAGCCACCGAGCAATGATCACTAACAGAATAATAAATTATATATATATTGTGGCAGAACGGGGTTTAAAAGTTAATAATTAATACTCAGAAAATAATTTTGAATGGTTATAAGTGAATGCCCCGACTAGCTCTTCTCAGGGGTCCACAATACTAAGAAGGGTTCGATTTATATCAGAAGGAAAAAGGACTATGCAAAGGTTCCAATTAAGGAAAACGCAAAGCAAATAAATCCATTAATAACGCTATTTTAATACCTGGAGACATTCCTCCCACAAACGAATCACCCCCAAAAGACAAAACACAAATGGAAACCAAACATTCACATTACACTAACGCCAAAGTGACCTCATTCCCACCAAAAAGACACACTAGATTACACATTCCTCACACAAACAAATCACCCCCCAAAAGACCAAACACAAATAGAAATCAAACATTCCCATTACACTAACGCCAAAGTGACGTTGTTCCCGCCAAAAGGAAACACGAGATTACACTGGCTTTAATCATAACATTTACTACTTAGCAATTTCATATACTTTTCTCATACCAATCACAAAGGTCTTACACTGACTTTAATCCTATTTAATTAACAATTTAACTAGACTTTTTCTTAATCATTACAGTTCACTGAATTTACAGGCATCATTCTATTAACCAATGAGTTCAGTCTTGGCACTGATTTGGTCCAGAGTTCGTGCTCTTTTTATCACTGATGCTAATTACTCGGTGACGCACAAGCGCAATACGATGTTGGCTTAACATTCACCAACCATCGCACCATACCTCTCAAGATGACAGACGACTACAGGTCATAAAGTAGCGCCCTCGCAGAAGTCAGCA
>NNCF01125828.1:390297-409796 GCA_002313205.1 Laupala kohalensis
AAACACGTACTTACTAGATGTAAGTCCCCTGGGGGGAGTTTCATTCTGCCACAATATATTTGCGTGTTGCATCTAATGGGAAAGTCAATCCTCTTCCGCCAGTTGATTTGCTATAGACTGTTTGTGGTGTTCTGGAGCCCCTCATTCATCCAGGGTGAATGCCGGAAGAAACCTTCCGGATCCCCGATCCCTTCCCCCATTTCCTCCCTCCCCCACCACTTTCATCATCCGGTAGATAAACTGCAATGAGCTACCAACACTTCGGCGCAACTGTAGACATATGAGCGTCAGAAAGAGCAACATGAAGAGAAACATGTTAACTTATTTCAGAAGCGTGGTGAATCTTCAGTACGAGTGATATTTTTACGTCTATAAAAAAACGAACAACATAACGTTGGCTCCGTGTAAACCATGATTTTGAAACATGTTTATAGTCTCGTCGTGGCAATATACCTTCGATGTCGCGTAGTAACAAACGTTCGCAAAGGCGTCGCAGTGTCTTTTGACACCTTGGTCGGTGGGTGGCAGGTTGGCCAAACGGCAAAGTGCCACGAATATCCTGTTTCCACGAACTTCTTTGATTGTTCCCAAGTTCATTTACGAGAGATAGTCACTTGGCAAATTTCCTGCTCTTCGCCGCGTTTATTGTGGGCAACAAATAGAGGAACGCGGTGGGTTTATTTTAGACGCGTCCACAAAATAGATTTCTCACGCGTTCGTGTATTTAGGTACATTCTTTTGCTCTCTGTAAATTCAGAACCTCAAAAAGCAGAAGAAACGCGTATACTTCCGTCCGTCGCTTTAATGTCTTAAAGGGAAAGATGGGTAGTTGAAGATCAAATAAGTTTCGTGTTTTTCTCAACTTCAGATCGATGCAGACGTCGTCCTGAGCATTAATTTGCGCACCGCACTGAAACTGATCCAAAGGTGGAATAGGTCACGACTTAGTCATCAAGAGAGTGTTCAACTCTGCTGCATCTCATTAAAAGGACGATGTTAAGAAAGGGAATTGTCACTTTGGGACCCATTTCATGGTTAATTCAACGCCCTTCACGACTCCCTATAGGGTCACTGGACTCACCCGACTTCGAACGCTCATTTTAACGATCTGCTGCGACACTAACTATGTTCTTATCCGTATTCTTTGGCCTAATCCCCCTTTGCCTACAGTTTTATCAGTTTTTCGCTTCGACTGTTCGATTGATCGCTTTCTGGGAATAATTTTTCTTTCTTCTTCTTGCAGTCTTCCTCGTGCGCGGTTTTTAAATATTCATTTCTCTCTCCACTGGAATTTCCTCACTTAAGAGGCAAAATAATCTTACGCTAATAAAATCCATTCGGAAACGAAAAAAAGATGTCGGAGCCGGGTTTATAACATTTCATAGTGACGTTTCATTGTAGCCTTTCAGAAAATTACTTGCGCCACTTCGGTTTTAGGGATAAAGCTTTCTGTCTTTCGCTGCAGGATTGGAAAGGGTCCCTTATTTAAACCGAAACGTAAATAACAATGGGAACTGTTCGTGTGCAAACGATCGAAATAAAGCTATATGTCTGTGTAAGACGTACACCAAGGAAATAATATCTGCTTACATAATATATTTGAGTACGAGGAAGAAAATTGTAATGAAAGGACAGGAATAACATTGTTCGTTGTTTAATTCGGATTATCTGAATATACTTTTTGACGAGTGCTTAAAAGACCAGCAACCGCGCAAGTCGTTTACTCATTATATATAATATGAGAAAATAACATGAAAAAGTTATAAAGTACGGAACATTGTCAAAACTAGTTCCAAGGTACGATGTTGAAAAGTTTTATTTAATGACAAGGAAATGCCTACGTAATATAATACAATATGTTAAATAATTATTACGAAAAGAAATCCTGTTCCTACGAAGAAACGTCAAAATTGCGAAAGAATTTGAGGAAATGACTGGAAAACATTCAGATTGTAGTTCCCCCCCGAAACTATGTTTAAATTAGTCCTCAAACAATTATCACATCACATCGTTTAAATTCGCTATTCACCGAAGTTTATACTTTAACTCTGTGAATTGTAAGTGTACCACAATTCTTTCGCTATCCAATGATTGTTTATTGTTAAATGGTTGAAACGACGTGTACTTTTTGTATGAAAGAGAACTCTCGTACTCGGGGATTCACACAATCGATGAACGACGGTCCACGTGTCATGACGCACAAAGCACCTTCAAATGTCTCTCCTTCCTCTTGATTCTCTTTTATTCGGCTCAACGTTTTCATCCTCTCTTCTCTCTTTTGCTTCTGTGTTTTTCTTTCTACATCGACTCACAAAACTTTGATAGATTTCATGGAAGGCGGGTAAAACAATAGGATTGTTTTAGTAGTTTTTTAAATATTAAAAACTACCTAATATAATAATTCGATTGTTGACAATGCGTCAAGGAATAAAGTCAAGTCCCCTAAAGCTAAATAAAATCTCATTTTCTATTTTCTACCTACATCTACTACTCATCAACGCAAAAAGGCAAACCGATAAAAACTCTAATTATCTTTAATGGAAAAATGAGCAACGAATGTAGCGGGCGACATCAACAATACAAAGTTTCCTACGTAATTTACAACCGAGCGAAGCTCCTTTTCCAAAATATAATAAAAAGAGATTTATTACACACGTAGAGTGTTTCCACATTTCCATCAGATGACAAATGCCGCGTTCTTCTTCCTACAGATTCCTGCGGTTTACAATTGTCTTCAATACTCTTCTTCGCGATAATTCTCCAAGAAAAGAGGTAAACCACAAAACCCATATTCGTAACATTATGCAATAAAAGAGCTTAGGAAATTCCTTGGGGTATTCAAGGAATGACTAAAGAGTAAAACATTTTGCTACATCCTGGCAAACCGGATTTTGCTCCGTTTTTCCTTCGGGTAGAGGCGGATTTCTTATACAGATTCTCTAGGCTTTGTCTAGGGGCGTGTTTATTGTAACAATAAATCGTGAATTTAGTGTTTTTTTTCAACTCTTATGATTTTTTAAACACTATACTCAAAATAATCTATAGTTCGAATAATAACTTGTACATGTAAATTTACAAACATATTTGCGTTAAATTACAAACATATTGACGTTATATATGTATTATAACTCGCAGCTACCTTTTATCTTATCTAGGAACTTATGCAAAAAAAATGTTGAATCCGCTTCTGCCTTAGGAATTGCCCTTGATCGGAATTGATGGAATACGTCCCTTGCTTGCTTCCGGAGAGTAAATTAGTTTATTGTCCTCCACGTGGTCATACGCAGTTTNGCTGCATTCTTGACAATAAATTTATTATTACATTGAAATACGTCACATGTCTCAATGATTTTCCTTCTCCCTCTTACTGGCTGCGGCAACTGAATTTGGTTGCAAAACAAAGTGTTATGTGCATTTTGTTACTATTCACCGATCGAAGGAAAGGAAATTATCAAAGAACTCTGTCAATTATCTCAATACACGCGAAACATGAATAATTTTATTTCCAAATCCACTGCAATACCTTTAGGACGGTTCCTGCTTTTCCTCTCCCGTGAATTCTGATGCAACATTTCAACGTAGAAACATCGTTTGATAAAATGTCTAATACGACACGAAAGGTCTGTTCTTGAAATTCAAATATCTGTAATAATATCCTCATTGCATGACAAGCTCTAATTTCTCAAGTGAATCGTAGCCCTTATCCACTTCGTCTTAATGACACAATAGCAGCTCCCTTCCTCCCTCTGTTTCAAAGAGAAAAGTTATCGTAGTTCTGAAAAGTGTTTCAAGGAATTGATATTTATTGTGCGCTCGTTAAGCATCTCGGAATATTCACGTCGAAACGATTAAGCCATACCGCAAAGCAGTCGAGGATAATTTATGAACTTAACCACACGACAAATCAAATTTACCAAGATATAATCCCTTCAACGGCTGAAACTCGTGGACAAAAGAGGACGGGATCATTTCTTTCCACCCGACAATGGGTAGTGAGAAGAAAATTCAGGTTAAAAAGGTTTACTTCAATACGAATACACATATTTTCACTATTAGGAAATGATGCTGAAATTTGCGTTTCCTTCCTAAAAATATAATAAATTTATTGTAAAAAAAAAGCAGTTACAAACTGCGTATGACCACGTGGAGGACAATAAACGAATTTACTCTCCGGAAACAAGCCAGGGACCATCCCATCAATTCCGATCAAGGGCCCTAAGGCAGAGGCGGATTTAACGTTTCAACATACTCCCAACAATAAAAAATAGTTTAGTGCGAGTTATAAAAAGACTTTGAAACCATTGGGTGTCTCTGTGATTTTGCCTCTTAGTGTTTCCAGCAATGTCTGCACAAGAATAAAAGATGGTATAAGAGGCAATGGGAGAGAGTGGAAGAGTAGCGCTGCTCTGTTTCAAGGAACACAAGAGGAACATGCAGCGTACGAGATCGAGGTCATTGAGACGCATCGACGTGGGGTCTTCGTGCGAGAGGACAGTGACATTGAAGGCTAGGAATCGCGTCGATGTGAATCATTGGAACTACAGGAAATAGGAACAAGCGAGCTCTAGCTCACTAACAAGAGAATCTCGTTCAGTGATACCTCGGTACGAGACAAGAATTCTTGCGAAAGTAATATGGAAAATCCGAAACTGAGGAGATTCCATTCTAGAGACATCAAAAACACATGTTATATAAAATAAATTAAGTTTTAAAAACTAACAAAATGAATTAATGTAACACATTGATGCAGAGAATATAAGAATATTTAACAATCCCCAGTTAGTGCAAGGATCTTTGGTATTAACGCACTATCTGAGTCAAATCCCTTCTGGGATTACGACCACTTTTCTCTGACCACATTTGTTTTCCCCACACCTTCAGCACTTATTCACAAAAGAAAAAAAATCAGGCCTGATATATCACATGTAAGAGAAGAGGATTTTCTCGTCCAAAATTGATAGAAAATAATTTTTCTCAATTTAAAAAAATTACCATACATACAAGTTTGATATATTTTCCCCTTAATTTATGTTCTTTAAAGAATGTGTACATCAATTTTTATGTTGATTCACGAATTATATTCAGAGTGAGGAATTTTTGTATTAAATGCTCAGATCTCTTCCCGGCTCACGAGAGCAACAGTTCCCCGAAAGATGCAAACTTTCTAATCAACTTAATGAAGAGACTATTTGACCTAGGAATCTAAAAATGCGTACGAATAGCTAACTTGAAAGGAAGAACAAGTTTACCAAATTTCACCAAAATCTGAGACTGTGGGTGCCATTTTCGATTGAACAATAGCGAAGAGTGTGAGAGAGGTAGCGAGTACTCGTAGGTGAATGGTGGTGATTGGACGCGAGATGTCCTTGAGGCACTGAGAGGTGCGCCGTGGCGTTACGTCACGCCTCGCTTACCTCCACCGCCACGCGACTCGATATCAAAAGACGTTAAATTGTAGCCAATTGCAAATAAGTTATTCGCTATTAATAAAGGTAGTTTTTATATACGATATTACGTGTGTGTATGTTTTTTAGATGAGTGCATATTTTTGAATATGATTTATTCAGAAACAAGAGTCGTCGACGATTCTTTATTCCCCCTCCTCCGCAAATTACGTAGATTGCTACGTACGATTCTCTTTTACACTTTTGGAACCGGCTGCGACGCTGCTTCATAAACTTCCAAGGGTCATTAATGGTAATTACGATACATAAATATAAATAAATTTACTATCGAAAAAGCAGTTACAAACTGTGTATGATATCGATTCCGGTCAACATTTCATCTTTACACTCCCAAGAGAAGAATAAAAAGTCATAATACCAACAAATTTGTATTTAATAAAACACAAAAGGAGCTATTTCAGAAGTACACGTTATAAACTACGGATTATTATCACAATAGACCACAGCCATGCAAGTGCCCATTATCGGATTGTTTTAATTACAGACACCTCACTTTGAACTGCTGTAGATGCCACAAAAAATCTTAGAAAAAACTAATTAACACCATTAAATATGTCGTGTTGTTCTTCTTATACTAAAGTTTAAAAAATAGTTCTAAGAATGAATAATACTGTTATAAAAACAGAAATGTTTCAAAAAACGCGGAATTTTTACTGTTTTTCCCGATACGTCGACTTCACTATTTTTTATAAAATAAACTAAGGGTGACAACAGTAATACTTATTCAACGAATGATCACTGTTGTATTTGTGACTACATTTATTAATTTCAAGCATCTACTTAGAAAATGTAATTTGTTCGGTGAATAGAAATGACGCAGCAGGAAACAATGAAGTAGTCGTTTTATCATAACGCGTGTTTGTGATCAGGATAAAATCGTGAAAAATGAAACTCCCGCTGTTTGAAAGCGAGCGACTCAACAAACGAGGAAATGATAAAATGACGATTCTAAACACAAGACAATTAAAGAGTTCCCTCAACATAAAATATTTTCGAATTGCGCAGTAAATATTGCATCTTGAGACCCAAGTAAGTACTAGAGGGTCTCGCAAAAAAATTCACGCATTATTCTGCATTTAATCTTAAACTACTTAAATGTTTATAGTTTTTTTAAGTAGTGGTGTCCAACGGAACAATATTTTGATATTTCGGGTCAATATTAATTCAAATAAAGTATTGGCCAAAGAGCAGGAATTGTTCAATTAGAGATATTAGAATGACCTTTTTAAGACTTCATAATTAATGGACTAATGAATATGAAGATAAAATTGGTTCTCATTTAAAATTGAACGAGTCACTTGTAAAAAATAATTAAAAAAATAAAACGTTACACGATATGTTGCATTTGCCGTCGATGAATTACGAAATGACTGAAAACCCTCGAGCACTTTGACCATTTGTTACATTGGCCACTGGATAATAATTGTTCAATAGTTTCACCTCTACCTCCGACGTCATTTGAGACGGAATTGTTGCTAGTGGATTTTCACTTCCTTAGAACGACAAGCACGCGACTGGTGGCAGCTGCAGGAAGTTGCGGTTAGCGGCGACGGCGTCACTTTGACGACGACGACGACGACATGGAAAGATTGACAGAGTGCGTTGGGGTAGGGGTTAGGGGGTAGGGGGTGGGGTGGGGGAGCGGTAGGTGAGGACAAAGTACTGTACCTTTGCTAAGTTCCTATTCCTGTTCAATACGGCCATTGGAAGACAAGGGCACGTTAATTGAAGATAAATGCTTCAGCTAGGTGCAAATCTCCTGTTCCTAGTGCTTCAAAGATCTTCAAACGCTCTGATCAAGATAAAGGCGCTCCTCTGGTCTGAAAGAAGAAACGGCTCACTACATCCACTGGCGGATCTACTAGACCGTAATCAAGGGAGGGGGGTGCTGACCTGGGAGTATTTTTGTTTCAAAAATTATGGTTTTACCACACAAATTTTATAAATATTACCTTTAAATAAAATGCATCAAACAAATAAATAACAATTAACAATCTGGTATTATTAGTAACAATTAGAACTAATTAATTAATTTGGTAACCCTTGCACACCATTTTATTTGTTAAGAGTCTAGGTGGGAGGCTATAGCCCCCTTAGCACACACACACACACACACCTGCCGCCACAGAAGACTACATCTTAAAGACATTGAATCTTCTTCTGAGGGTGGTTTTCAATGAGTGAATTATTTCAGGACTATCATTGGTGTCTCGTTTCTTGCGGCGTGAATTAGTTTTTTCCCAGAGGTAGAGATGCTGAAATGTTCATGTGTTGTCCAAAGTACTTGACACGCGCATCCAGAAATGAATAAAACCATTTTACCTGGTGAATCCAAAGTACTTGGTGTAACTCAAAAGCGATCGACGAGTCAAAGAAAGAGAAACGAGAGCGCGGGGGCAGAGAACAAAATGTGGTCGCCTTTTCCATTATACGCTTCGAAGGGTAAAAGTTCACCGATGCCTCAGGGGCAGCAAAACGGTTTCAGTTTCCAAACACTCGTCGCGTCCACGCGCTTTCTGTGCTCGTCTCTGATGAGAAGAGTAAAACAAGAAATCTCGCCGCAAGTCGTTAGCCGCAAGTCTTTTGGCCTTGAAGAGCGGACGGACCCCTCTTCTCCCACGCCGCCATTCCAAGGACAAAAAGTGCAATCGAGGACCACACGTTCCGCTCAATGAATTTGGTCTCTTTGCAGCAACGTCGCCCTCTTCTCTTCGAAGGTGGAGGTGCAAACGAATTTACAAGATCACAATATACACGTGTATACGATGAATTCTTGATGAAAGAAACCTAAAGGAACAGAAAGTAAATACAAATAGTTCTATTCACACAATTTAAACAAAACAAAAAAACTACTCCTTGTCACACTCTCTCGCATAAACAAATTTCAAGGACCTTCGGGAAGTCTGTACGACAGCTTTGTACATAGATTGCTTTGTAAAAGAATAATTTTTAGCAGTAAATTTATTACAGAAATTATCACATACGAAATTTGTCACACTTTGTCACAGTTTAAGAGCCCCTACTCTCACTGCGTCAGAATACAACAATTGAAAATACGAAAGACAACGAAATATCGCTTTTTTTCAGTATTTTAGTTGTACATCTTCATAATTTACGTTCTTTTAATGTAAATGTTCTGTATCGTGTGGTGAAAGTACTGTCATTTGATTTCAATTGTAGAAGATGTGGTTTTTGTGCGTCCGCTCATAAGCGAGCGACGTCTCTCGTAATCTTCGTGAAGAGAACCCATTCCATCTCCATCTCATAAATAGTAGTAAAAGTAACAACTTGCTCATTCGCGTAATCTCCCCGTAAAAATCTCTAACTAGCATCTCACTCGAAATAGCATCAATATGTAAAAATCTCGTCTTCGTCAGTTTCTCTCGTTAACTTTCGTGGCTCGTATTTCGGAACATGGATTTTCTCTCTGCGGGAACAAATGGGGAGTAAAACATAAAAACGGGTCTCTCTCCCCTCCCCCCCTCTCCTCGCTTAGTGGTAGAGTGTGTTATGCTGTGGATTTATTCAAAAGTTGTAAAACTCGAAAGGTTATCGGTCGTAATAATTAATACAGATTAGGTTTCTTGCTGTTACGACACAAAAATATATACAAAGTTACATCATTTTGCCAACGTTTCCACTATTAATTGCAGACATAAAAAAACCCATTTCCACCGCAGTACCTTCCCACATTTCAACGGAATTAATGTTTTGTGTTGTTGGGAAATATAAGACTGTCAGCCTACGCCACGGATTCCACGACAGAACAGTTAATGTCTCATTTGCTTCAAGATGTTTCACTTACTCAGTAGAATCCTGCCAACTGCAGCTAACAAGACGAACGAGGCACAAGGGTTGGGGCATTCCCAAATCCTAACACTAGATATGACTTTTTAAATAAAAATAAATTTCACTCAAATTTGAAAAAAAAAACAAAAAAAACATTAATTTTGGTTTTCTGAGAGGGAGTCTAACAACGCTACATTTTACTCCCCATACTCTCTCATGTGAGCGAAACACAAAACACAACTCAGATTATTTAAAGTAGTTTAATTTCCAGTCGTATTAACAATGCGTGGAACGACATCAAGATGATAATCTTCTGCTCGCCTAGCAGAAGTAAATGTGCTTTCTGTACCTCTGTCGTTCGCCATAGCAACAAAACGGAGCCACCAAACAACGATGTGATAGCAGCGCCATCAGATAAGTGGAGCATCCTCATTGGCGCGGCGCTGATGTAACTCGCACTGCGTCGCCGACAGTGCGTTACGCAAGGTTCCAGCGCCCACACGCACCCACAGTGGGCAATACGATTGAAATAGGGCATCCACGAATCTCTCTTACAATTATGTATTTCAAAAAGGAATTTAAAATAAAGAATTTTTTTGTTTTGTTTTGCTATTTCGTTTTGGCAAAAGTTTAATCTGGAAATAAAACAGTAATTCGCTTTTATCTTTGTTGTGTATTCTATTTTAAAACAAATTATAACAGATATGGTACATAGTTAAAATGTAATACGATCCAGTCCGTGTGTTAAAAAAACAAACTAATCTTTGTAATTACACCTTAGAGCAGCGGGAAAAAGTGTTCTAAAAACCAAGTAACTGAAAGAAATGACACGGAGCGTTGATTGTACAGCGCGAGTACTTCTTCTGGTTGTATCACTTCTCGACAGATCCATTCTGCATGAGCGCATATACACGCGTCTTCCATATTTCGCTTCAGAATCTTTTCGCCCTTGTATCGTTCGTAACAATTCCTTCCACTTCGCTACCGCTACCTCTGCCTCTGATTCTTTTTTCCCCCTCTTCCCACAGGCGAAGTCGATCGATCGGTCGATCGATCGATCCATGGATCGAGGCGTCCATCGTGTCTATTAGCGCGACTTCAAATATCTTCCGGCCGCCGGATCACGTGACGGCAAAGGACTCGCTTCCAGTTGCAAAGGAATAAGAAAGGAGATGGCGTAACCCCCAAGGTCGCCCCTGGCAGCGATTAATTTATACAACAACCTAACCTCAAAAATAAAAGACGAGAGAGGAGTTGTGGAAGAGCGAATGGAGAGAGGAAACGTCGTGTTGCCAGTGTATCATTATTTTTCTACTCTATCGATATTGAACATTTGTGCCCTCCCGACGCAGGAATCAAAGTTAACAATCTATATTAAACTGTAAATAAAAACTTGTTCATATCTACATAATAAATTAAGAGCGTAAGTTTAATTAATTAACTTCCTATAAGATAAATTGTTTTGAAGATACATCTCGTAAAGGTCAATGACTACTTTGTAACCAAACAGATTCTTGTTACGCAAGCAGAATATAAAAAATTCTAAAATTTCCTCACCCAAAAAAATAAAAAAAGGAAAGAGATTGTGCGCTAAATTCCTGCGTAAACGTATGACCCTGTGGACATTAGAACATTGAATACAAATATTATCTTTATCTCGTGAGAAAGTACATGCTCAAATCGATTCTTATGCCTAGGAAGCTCTAAGCAAATTCTTCAAATTCACTGAGACGATCTCAAAAACCTTCCGGACCGAACCCCTCTTCTCTCGAGGCGGACGTTGTTTCGGATCTGCCGTCTGCGAGAGACGCGCTTACAAACCAAGAACAACCACCCCCACCATCACGTTCTTGGCACTGGCTCTAAAAAGATTTTCAAACCTTCTGATGTACGAATTTAACAAGATAAATGTCATTTGATAAGGATTTCTCTCAATAATCAAAGTGATTTCTCTATTGTCAATTATTTCCATCTATAAAAGTTCTCCTGGACTTTTTTAATAGTGACATTGCTATTCATCGACATAAAATATATTCATCCTTTTCATTTTCTTTATTCTAGATGAGGAAATTTTAGAAATCATTCGGGAAAGTGAAGTCGATAAGGCACGGAACAATTAATGATACCTCGAGCGATTAGATGCTACGAAACATTTTGGTTGACATATAGCTGAACCATAAGAACACTCTGCTGTACAAAACATTGAAAAAAATTTAATTCCTCTCTAGAATTACTTACATTTATTAATATAGTAAGTCTGTTAAATCTTCTACCGAGCTAACATTTGTGCACAGTTGAAATGTATAAGAAAATGTGACACTGTAAGTTCTAATTCCAGAGAAGAAAAAGACTGTTTCATTTCAGACGAGCAAATTGGACGCACAATCCACATGAATATTTTTATTTCATGGGACGTGGCGAATATCTCAAAAAGCAAACATCCGCATTGCACGATTCAATTCCAGACGAAGAGTAACACAAGAAGAAGAAGAAGATCGCACTCCCTGCGAAGGTCTCTCAGCGGATTCGACTTTCGACGCAGTAGCATCAGACGGCGGCTTTGATCCTGTTTCATCTCCTGCGGGAGACGACATGTGCGTCTTCGATACAAGTATCGATCCATCGACGGACCTCTGCGAAACCACACCACTGATATTCCTACACACCAACTCGTGCCTTCAACATTTAAACAAAACCAATGAGATTGACGTTTCAGATATATTCACATATGATCCGCTTCTACAGTACATTCTTTTCTCGCGTGAACTTACTCATGGGCGGCAAAATGAAGAGAGGTCCCGAACAATTTCTGACCTTTTTTTCCCTTCACATTCTATTACTTCTGGAATTTAAGAAATGCAATATACACGCGAATATTAAAAAGCCACGAGACTTTCACTACTGTGAACAAGAGACGAAAGAATTATTTGGTTAGAAAGAGATAATTTACATTTTAGTAATAAACTGGACACCCTGAGGCAGCAAAAACCTTACAGAGCGACCCTTCTCTAACTCGAACTCACCATCCATGAAGAGAAATCTCTGCCGACTTGAAAATGTCCAAACGAGGAAGGAAGGGAAAATCCTTCACTTCGGAAATAGTCCCATCTTTTTATTACTTCCTGCATGGGAGCGGGTCAATACGAATGTAGGTTCGATAAACGTTGAATCTTTAAAAAAATTTCATTCTCGGAGGTTCCTTCCCATTCTTCAATGACATCAATTGGTGTGAACATTCACTTCACATATTGTAATACTCCTTCTTCTTCCGCGGGGCGTCACTCATTTGTTCAACTTCACCGAAAACAATGGAACATAGTTGCCCAACACATATTGCCAACTTCTACGAAACAAAACCTGGAAACTCACTCGAGTGCAGCTAATAAATATTACTAGGACTCACAAAAGCGATTATTCGGCGCAAAAAACTACAAGTAAGCGAAATGTAATAGACTAAGACACGGGGTAATATTTGTTGCACACACTCGACACAAACTTAACAGAATAGCGCTAATTGTAAGAGCAAAAGCTAATTGATTTGATGGCCGATGTGACGATAGAAATTCAAAAGTATTGGCCACATGACGTGTGGTAGACTGACCATTATGGACCCTTATGGACGAGGGCGAAGTGAGCGAGGCAAAACCCTGTAGCGATCAAGAATTAAAAAGTTAAATTATCAAGTTAGACGGGCATAAATTGATAATTTGTGAAAACAGCAGTTATAAACTGGCTATAACAATGTAGAGGACAGTAAATAATTAACAACCACTACTTTACAATAAACTAATGAACTCGGTGCGCACCCGCTCATGTTTCTTTTTCTTACGTAACATTTTTCGTGAGTAAAGTCACATGACTTTCAGAAGGTGATGTTACAGCGAGTGGAAACGGCGTTAGTCTCCGATCGATGAATCGATTAGTCGCCTAGTAAACGGAAATCGAAAGTATCTTTCATCATTGCGCTTCAGTGTTCTCAGTGAATTGTGAGTGCACTGGGTCCGTCGAAGTAACACGTGTGTAAGCTACTGCTTGTCCTTTCACTTCCCATCGAAACTTATCTCACGCGACTTCCAAGTTCTTTTAGACACATATATCGTAATTTATTACGAATATCTGATTTTTCTACACGTTTAAAAAAGACGTTTAAAATTATAGTTCGCAACAATATTTCAAACAAGACAGAAAGTGTACACAAAATAAGTAACCAAACAGTTTAATGGAATAGAATCAAAATCGTACGTCGTATTTTCCTAATTCTAGTTAAAATGGTTCATTAAACTTTCTTCGTTAAAGAATATAATTTCCTCGGTTTTCCGGGGAGTACAATGACACTTTACCCCGACAAGTTATTAACGTTGTAAAATTTAATTACGTTCCTTCTCTTGTGCCCAGGTTCGCGAAACGTAATTTCTTTAGTGCACATCAATTACGTTCGATGATTCACTTTCAGCGATGGTCTTGGCTTTCGATCTGTCGGTGGAAGACCGCGCGCGCTCTCTTCACTTCTTCGCTTCGATACTTCTGGAAGGATCGATAGTGTGAGACATGTCAGGTGGCTTTGAGAAGCTCATCAGCGTCATCTCCCCCTGCACGCCAACCGATTGTGAAGAATTAAGAAATTAATAATTTGTAATCAATAAATTTGAGTCGCACACAACTCGTAAAAGCGACTGAAATGAGTATGTTGTAATGAAGTCGATATACAGTGAATGACTATTCGTAGAGCATTTATCACAACGGCAAATGGTAACTTCGCACTGAAGAATCACATTTTCATTCATTCGATTCCTTCCCCGCGCGTGATGCGGGACGTAATCAGCGTTAACTACATTTAAAAGTCACAATTATCTTATTCTAATTATCGACTGCGTAACTCTTGTTACTCTATTATCGGAACTGTTAATTGCTCAAACTTATTGAGTCGTAATACTTTAACTTGAACTGAGAATTGATTCTCCTTCAAGTTCATTTCGAAGCACGAAAACAACATAAACGTAGCAGTAATACCAGTTTTGATCAGATTTTGCTTCGTAAGCAAAAATTGTAGCAAATAAGTCACAATTTCAAAAGTCTCATTGAGTCCAATTCGTGTGATCAGCAGTTCTCTAGACACATGAGGAGGAACTATTTTGAAAACCATGAAATGCGTTTGTGTGGATATGCGTATGCCTTCTGTAAACATCGTTACTTCTCATACATGAATACTCAGATAATTGATGGATGTTTCATACATGCGCTGTTTGATATAAGAGATTATCTAAATGGACTTTCTCACGCTCGACGCCATTAATTAATCTCTGAAACAAATCTCTGGAGTGGCCATTCAATAGAGTGACAGACAGGTCAACCAACAGACGAACAGTCATCGGAATTCTTACGAGGTTATCGAAACAATGAAATTTACGTTAAGAAGGAAAAAAACACAAAATATTAAGCAATTAGTTTTCCAAACGCAGTGAAACTCATAGCTAATTATTCATTTACCAACTTTTTACAACATTTTCCAAAATTTGTTAGCACGTTTTGAAAGTTCATCGACAATTTCAAACTTGGAATAAACAAAAGAGTTCGAAAAAGAAACTCCGAAAGAAACAAACGTCACTTTGTCGCCGCGACCCAGTTGTGTAGCGGCGCTGCATCGCAGAAGCGTATTTAAAGCACAGGCTACATATTCGCGTGCACAGAGGGGTTCGCACCGTAAAAAATTCGAACAATTAGCGAATTAATAAAACTATTTAAAATTCATAGGACATGATTCGGCATGGCATCGTTTTGTTTTCATATCGTAATGCGCTCATTCCTAATTTGGTATGGTTTTGTTTTGAAAACTTTAAGATTTTCAATTTTATTTATATTATTTGTAACTCAATTCTTCTAATACAATTTTTTGTTGAAAACTGAAACTTTTGTTTGTATATCTTTAGGATTTTAACCAAATAACTTTATAAATAAGGACTTTTGTCAAGGTAATTTTTTAAAAACAAATTTCGACCCCTGTTGATCTGGACGGTATCCCATAGAACCCCCCTCCCTCCCTCCCGGAGATCCCGCACCACAGGCTGAGTCTAGGGTTCTACGATCCGAAATCCGGCTCTGCTGAATTGTCCACTGTAGCACAAGATCCTCTTATAACCTTTATACAACATTTCGTGTACCCTCGAAAGTAACAGTCCATCAAATTTCAATATATTACAAAAAAAAAAAGTAAAAACTGTGTATTACCACTTTGAGGACTTTCCGGGAGTGAGCAAGACACCATTTCATGACTTCAGAAGGAGAGGGAGGCATAAACGAACATTATTTTTTTATACATTATCTTAATGACTGACACGTTTACGCGCTGTCCATTCTCTACAGTCCTCTTCTGTATACACTGCAATCCAGGTCCACCAACCCGGCAGAACGACAAAAACGTAGTACGTCATTTTTTATCATTAGCTGTTGAATGACCACACAGAGGGATTTTTACTCCCTTTATTTACATTATTTTCCATAAAATACGATGTTGTAATAACCAATAGTTGTGTTATAATTAAAGCTAGAAAACAATAATTAAATAAATAATTGAAGACTTTCGAACAGTACATACGTTTCGACTTAATGTCCAAGTCATCGTCAGATGGAACATAAAGTCGAAATATATACTGTCCGAAAGTCCGTAATTATTTATTTTACATTAATTTTGATGGACGTTAATTTCAGAAGTAAATAAATGTTTGTAGTTTACTGACGGTGCAATGAAATGGAAGGAAAGAAGAGGTGTTTTTTTCGTGCTTCTGTCATGTTTTTAGTGCTTCCAAAGCTGAAATGGAGCCTCCACGAAGAGATTAGAGCGAGGGGTGACGATGTAAGCATTTTGATAAGGGGACTTCCATCCATCCATCCATCCATCCACCCAGTCAGTCGCTTGCAGTCCGACGTGCATCACCATTCACCAGTGTGTAATGGGTCTCTCTGTTTGCTTTGCAGCTGCGTTGTGATGGCATCTGAGGAAATTTGCGGCTCGAGTCACGCGTATTTCGCCAGTGTTGGTAGTGAGTGGGGAGTTACCGGGTATGAGTGAACACATTTCAGTGTTAGATCGAGTAGTGTCTGTCTGTCTCTCTCTTTCAAGAGACGGAGAAATAAGTCGCTGTTTTGTGTTCTGTGTCGCCGCTGCTTGGAAACTAGGCCAGGTCCAGATTTGCTGTCAAAATGTAGTCAACTAACGATATTTACGATTTGTTTCAATAAACACCTGTGGCTGGCTGGCTCGGTTTCCTCGCTGACGTTGTAGACTCTTTGAGTAGAAGCTGGCGTTAAAGTGCGATAACGATGCTTTGTTGGACTAACGCACTTCTTTGCTGTTGCATGCATTTCGGTCTGTGGTCTCCTATTCGTATAGTAACTATTCTCTCCTTCCACTAGTCTTTTTCGGGAAACTCTTCCGTTCTAGCACTCGCACGCGCATTCTTGAGTTTTACACTAGAAACTTTGTAGTAACACGTTTAGGTTCCACTATTGAGAGGAGATGTCATTTACAGGATGCAATGTAGATGTGTTATGTAAAGTCATAGAATGTCTTAGAATCTTCTTGGATTTTATTTCTTCTTATCCAAATTATTGTGTTTCACGATTTAATAATTTAAGTCTAAAGTCAAAAACTTCCATTAGTGTCAACGAGTAATTAATTTCAAAATAATTACGCTGAATGATATGAAAAAGGCAAAAAATTATAGAATTCAGTTTCTTCTGAACACTTTGTTCTCGTAGTTTTTATATTTTTTGTCGAAAAAAGTCTTTTCTTCACCTCTCTCCTTTCGCTTTCTCGTGTTCCTCTGTTCGTCGCTTGTGTCTCTAGGTGTTCTAGCGATGTAGATGAGGAGCCTCTTAGTGTCTTCTCTCTTATCTCACTCTTTTGTTAGACAAGAATAACCGACACCGACATCGTGACAGTATGAAAACATTTTATGTAAAGACTTCAGTCTCCCGATAAAATGAGAAGCGGAAAAACACACACAAATGTTTAAACCAACTACTAAGAGACGACACTACACCAGACACGTTTGAAGATGACGTGATTAAGTTTCGTCATGAGGAATTCTGGACGAGTAAATGACATTTCAAAGACTATAGACAAGTATTATAGGTCTAATCCTTCGTCCACTGTTTAATTTCGTTCTGTTTCTCGTCGTGTGCGAAGGATGAGCTCCGTGCTGGGGTATTCGCCCAACGCGCGTATCGACAAGACCCTGCTGGACAAGTTCCTGCGCCTGCCTTTGCCCGAAGGGCGCATCCAGGCCACGTACATCTGGATCGACGGCACGGGGGAGAACGTACGTGCCAAGGACCGCACCATCCTCTACAAGCCGCAATCAGCCAAAGGTAAGGATCGAATGAACAATTCGAAGAAGATTGTATCAAAACTGTATTTACAAGAAAATGTCGTTTGAATTTCATGAAGCCTTCATTGAGTGAAGTAGTTTTATATAATTAGAACTTGGGATATTAGTCAGTAATACGCAATCGTTAGTGAAGTACCAGACTCGAGGAAAATACTTGTAGTCCGTAGAGGGTTGGTACAACATCAAAAGAAGAAAATTCCCATTTCGTAAAACAATTTTTAATAGGTAAAAACGTCTGAAATGATTTAAATCATTTGCAGTGAAATACGGATAAACTTTGATAAATTCTCGAAATGTAGGCTGTAATCACATTTCTTACTCTTAAACAAAGATGGTAAACTGTAATAAATTACATACATTTCTGTAGTTGAAGTTTTTTCTACTATTCCCGAACAGAGTCTTGACCAAAGTTTTAACTCTAATTTTATTGAGGAAAACTTGTTACAATTAAAAGAAATCGTGACGCTGTTCGTGTAGCCGTATGGGTGGAAAGGGGAGAGAAACTTATGACTTTTATCCTCAGTTCTGACGATATCCATTCGTAATGCAAAAATATCTTCGATAAACTCTTAAAAATGTGAACAAATCTATTCAGGACAATATTTGTTGTTGATAATTACGTAGTAAAATAAAGTATGTGAACTGAGGTCGTCCTCGTTAATACGGACCAGGAGAAATTTTCTTTTCTCGTATTATGTTGCGACGTGAAAAGTTTATGTAGCCTTCACCCGCTGCAACGAAAATAATAAAACCGACGCGCAGAGTCCGTGAATTGTTCGTATCCTTCCCATTCAGCAGATTACGTAACAATTGCATTAGCGAGTTGAGTAGAGTGTGGTTAGCGTGAGCGTTGTGTATGCGGAGGCAACGTCAAACAGACTCTGAAACTGACCTCCTCCATCTCCCTCCCTCTTCCTTCTCGGTTAGTTCAATGAGAAATTGCTTTCGATCCGGGGGTATCCGACTCTCAAGCGGAACATGAATGGTGAATCTTTAATCATCACTATTACATAAAACGGCTGCGAGGACCTTATTTTGTAAGACTCTGTTTCAGGGTGTTCATTTCACTCACTGTAAAAAATAAATAACTAACTAACCGTGTAACCCTCGAATGAAAGATGTGCGCTACGACAATTTTATTTATACCCGCCTTTTAATCCCGTTTTAAATATAGTCACCCCGATCTCGTCCCATCAGCGAAGACAATAAAACATTGCTGTTGACGTCTGGGAGATCCCCTACTAGCTCGGAGTGCGGACGATGGGCTGAAGGTTCGAAGAGTGTCTGCGTAACCCTAGCGGGAAGCCTCGCTCTCCACCCGCAACCCCGGCGAGAGTAAACTACGTAGAAATTAAATGAAAAACAAACAAACAATAAAATGTCCTGTATAGTGATACGTATTAAAAGGGAATTGAAATTGTTTTTCCACGCATAATAAATGTTCGAAAAAAATTATGCTGTTGAGGATTTCGAAAATTTAAAACAAAAAAATGGTTCTCGACTGAACATTAGAAAAGAAAATTTTAAAATTGTAGTCTTATTCCGATCCCATTCGTCGTGGAGAGTGGCACTTGTGAGAATGAAACATCGCATTCTGTTTACCAATGCGTTGAAATAGAACGAGGCTTGTGTTATCAGATTACTAGTGCGCATTCACAAATGTGAATTTTATTCTCTTTGTCGTAAAGAGTCTTGTGGGTGGACAGCCCTGCGTCGCTTCATGCGCCCGGAAACCTCGATTCCAGCGGAGGACAATTTTGTGATGCGCCCGAAACGGAAGAGGAACCCAAGCGCTCGATTCGCGTGAATGTTTCACATGAGCACAATCGTCGTCATCGGTGGCCGTAGCCCCCCCCCC
>NNCF01125828.1:409858-454352 GCA_002313205.1 Laupala kohalensis
AAATTGAAGTTGATAAATATCACACTTTGTAAAAGTGTTGCCAGAATAATAATTATTAATAATATAATTGTTGTTATTAATAATTAATTGTTATTAATAATATCAATTGTTAATTATATATTTGATGCATTCCATTCATACGTAATGTTTATAGAAATTTGTGTGTAAAACCATAATTTTTAAACAAAAATGTTCCCCGTTCATTACTGTCTAGATCCGCTTCTGAGTATAATCACCCTCATCATACCCCTAGATCTTACCTTTCTTTCTCTACACGGAGCAAATCACACTAATGGAATATCGAACGTTACAGCCTAGAAGAAGAACATTCATCTACGAGTTCCCATTATGTCACCTTAGGCCTTTTCCTTCCCGAGGTAACAGAATTTTTTAAAAAAATGACAGGAAGAAGAAAAGACTCGACTTCACTCGTAAACATCCCGGGGCGTATATTTAATTTCAAGTCCTCAATACAGTATGGAAGGATAAAAGAGTCAGAGAAAACTGGCCACCACGGGGCACGGGGCACGACCCGTGGGTACGTACGTCACAGGAAGCAAATAAAGCTCTTCGTGAATTCCGAGCAGAAGAATATATTTTTGTAACGATGCTTGAAATCGCGTCGCGAGGATTCAGAGTGCTGCGTTTAAGTGCGCGAAGAAGATAAATAAGGGGGCCCAAAGGGGACGTCTCTTGCATACTTTTCCTATCAAAATTTCATCAAGAGATATTTCTTTTATATCTCAAAATTTGCAGAAAACCGTGAGCTGACCTATAGAGATTCGGGCGAGATCACGATGAAATCAAGACCAACTTGATCATACTTACACAATGACCTCTTGTATGATCAAGTAGGTCGCGGATAAAATGTAGCGTTTGACGCGCGACATAAACTGAAGCAATTTTGAAGTTCAAGCGTCGTCGAATGTCTCGCTAGTAGCGATACTGCGACGCTGTCGCTCACGCAGGACAGTCTCGTAACTATACGTGTGTTTGAATCTTGTTTGGAGCTTGTTGTCGCACGCGTTTGTCGCCCACACAGGACACGACCGTACACAGTCACCGTGCCTCGAAAGGCAAGAAAGGAGAAATTAAAGAATCTACAGAACACATCTCTAGCACGGAAACACCATTACATCTAATGAATTAGTGTATGAAACCTTTTTGTCCGTAAAGCGATATCTTCAAATAATTGTAAGAAATACGTAAATATTTTACTCTTACTTAACAGTAGTTTTTGAGGGAATAAACGTTAACACGGGCAACTCGGTGCGTGAATGACAAATTTAAATATTAGAAAATTAAAGTAAAATGAATTACAAGCTACCGCAGCTACAGAAATAATACTTTTAGGCATCAATAAGTTAAATGTCCTTCATAATGTACACGAGATGCAATTTTCTTTGCTCATACGGAAAAGATGGATCCAGTGATCCAGTGTACTTCCAGGCACACCAGGATGTACACATGTGGAATTCGACGCATTGATCTAGTGATTTCATGCAGCTCTGAGAGGCAATTTATTACATGAACGATAGAGAAATGTAGGCGTAGAAAGATTCTATTCCTCTCATAAGCATTTCGCCCTGTGAAGCGTAATCACGAGTACGGCGCTGTCACGTGCAGGTCACGTGTTGCAGTCCCCATCGCGTGTCGTTTCTGGTTCTTCGCAGTCGACTCCACCTCGTTGACAGTCGCACCTTCGTCTGTGCTGCGGCGCGCGACGACAGGCCGAAGTTCAAGACGACACGTGCCGGCAGCCAAGGTTACAAGACAATCGACACCTGCATAATCGTCACTAATTGCAGTCGAATTGAAGGCGAGGCCAATTAGACCGCGGGTCTCAAGCATTGTATCATGAGCAGAATTATTTAGATCAGGATATCACGTTTTTCACATTTCTTCACAAATCTCAAATGGAAAATTTGATTCGGTTCCAAAGTAAAGTGTTAAATCAGAACGAATGTTAACTTATTTATCTACCAATTTACGAAGTGTCGCATTTACGGGTGACTTCAACAAGCAGCGGCTTTTGGTATCATCATGCCCTCCGGGGGGGGGGAACCAAAGGATTTAAAGTGAAGAGACTGTTATCGCAATCACGAAAGATTTTGATCGCGAGAATTTGACTGAAATAACCTTGATACTGGAAAAAAAGAGGATTCACATATTAGTCTGTATTATATCCCTGAAATGCCAACAGTGATTTTTATGCAATTTCAAAATTTAAGATAAAAATAAACAAAATTGTATTTCCACAATTACTTTCATAAAATAATTATTTGCAAATGTCTCTAGACACGTAGCACACATTCAAGAAAGATCGAGAATTTTCCGTTGAAAGTGGAACATGTCAACGCTCTGACAAAGTTCGAATTTACTATGTTAAACGTGTTGAATCAATGAACGTCAGCGACAGACTCCATGATATTTCTTCACTACGTAACTAATACATTCTTTTGTCGACTAAAAATAAATATTTAGAAATAATGATTCGCAATTAGACGCATCTGAATGGAAACAATTGAAATCCATCTCCTTTCTTTCTTTCTTTCTTTCTTTCTTGCTTGCTTCCTTCCTTCCTTCGTGTCTGTCCAGGCTATACCTTTCCTTGAAGCTACGTCGTTCGCGTGAACAAACGCCGACCTAGTGGGCTTTGCATGGGCATTGCGTGTTTTTCCATCAGCATGAAAGGAAATGGAAACACTACGCATGAGTGAAGACGACGAGGAGCAGGTGGAAGGGGAGGAGGGGGGGAAGGAGAAGAGGACAACTCATGAAGAGACGCGTTGGTGTGTGTGTGTGTGTGCGCGCGAGGGGTGGGGGGAGAGGGCGTTGTCGATCGGTCGGTGTGTCAGGAGACACGACGTGCTACGAGGGGGAACTAGTGCGTCAGTCACGCAATCTCTGTGCCCACCCCCTCACCCTCCCCCTCCATCTCACACTTTGGGTCCTCTTTAGAAGGACCAAATACAGGTGCTGAAACTATTAAGTCCCTTTCAGTTTTTTTCATAATAACGTTCAGAAAAGAATTGACACGACCACTCGAGAACTATGTAAATTTAATAAAATAAATGGAACTAGAAATTAAAATGAACCAAACGAGAGAATACTTTTTAAGTTGCTCGTATTTACAAAAAAAAAAGCTATTAACGACTTAAAATATACGAAGGCTATTCAGAGCCGATTTTTGGGTTCTTAACGCATGTCGCGCCATGTGACGTCACCCCCGTCTTCCCTGACGTCACACTTCATCACAATTTGCGGAATCTCCTCCGCCTCCTATCAACACAGTGTTGGCCTCAAACGGTAGAGTCCTCGCAAAAGTATTCTCTATGATTCGGTAGCCTTTCTCTTTCCACTTTACATAGAAAATCGCCCATTTCTTTTTTAATAATTTAGTTAATTCGGTAGATAAGAGATTAATCTCATTCAACCTAATTCCTTCTAGGTGATCACTTCCAATAGATTTTAATGACGCAAAGTCATTTATAATTAATGAAGTTAATACTTTAACGGTTCAAGACTTCGAACTCGTGTACCGCTTCCACTCATGTACACGGAGGTCAACAGATCACGTAAAACTGTTTTCATTTTCAACATGTTTCTGCAGTAAAACATTAATCAGTGTAGTAGAATATAAAGCAACGAAGATTAAGATATACTCTCGTCTACATAATCCAAGATGACCTCCAGGAATCCACTTACAATGATTATTCGAATAACGTAGCAATACAACTTATATTTTCTTTCATACAAAACTAATTCCAACGCAGCCTGCAAAAACTCAAAGAAATCTCCATTTCTAACCATCATACAATACGAGATTCACATGATCATGCTTATCAGAGCATTAGAAAAGAGATAAAACCAGCGAAGAAGTTAATAACTGCCACCCAACTGATATAATCGTAAACTCATTCAAAGAAACAAGATTAAGTACCATCACGGAACAACAATGGAATGAATTACTCTCGTGCAATAACCATTATAATATTTATGAAATTAATTTTTTCTTACCATCATCTTAACGATTGGAAAGAACAGCCAGATCAAATATTTCCTTCACTTCCTTCCGTAGTATATCACTTAACAGTTAACACTGCTGCCTGTTGTTTGCTGCCATTCAAACCGACCTCCACAAGCAAATCACCAATGACTACGAAGACACTAGAAGAAAACAAAGTGAAGTTCAAATGAAATTAAAACTAGTTGAAATATACTGAAAAAGAAGGAAAAAAGAACTTGTTACTGGAAAATAAAAAGATAATTATGTCCCAAAATGTTTTTTTCTTCCCTGTTTCGTTTATAATCCGAAAAATAATTGGAGTGACGTGTATGTTCGTATGGACTCGTTCATAGTTCATAAACGCACGAAGAAATGCCGAACTGATCATGGGATGACAACCAAACTTTCATCTTCTTCCTAGCATAAATAAGCCTCGTGTACGCGTGGACTACTGTGCTGCTTAAGCAGTATTAGATCTTTTCCACGACTGAGTTTCCACACGAAAGCTTGATCATAGATTCCTACGTCACGATCAGCTGTTGGATATCTTTAGCTCACGGCCGACCACCATCGGCACGAACGTATACGAGCGTCCCTCGTTCAGTTGGGCAACAAAAGAAAATTGTTTCAAATTAATGCAACTAATGCGTTACCCAAAAAAATAATTTTGAGGAAAATTCGCTTTTTGTCCTCCTCGTTGAAATACACTGCTTTATTGACAATAAATTAAAATTATGTAAGATTTGTTTTAAAGTGATATTGAAGAATTAGTAATCAACAGACCCTATTTCGATAAGTAGCTATATTACTTTTTCAGTTTCAACTAACTGCTATAATAAATTTTCATGATTATTTATATTTTTTCCTCACAATTCACCTTCTATTAACACTAAGCACCAAGTTGTTGGTTTTTCCCCCCAGTAATACTCATTTAATATTTCAATTATATACTTTTGAGGATTTTCTTGTTTCCATAAGCTCACTCTTTGATAATTGATTTAAGTGTTTTCTTTTCTTTTTCAGATTATCCAATCTGGAATTATGATGGCAGCTCAACATATCAAGCTGAAGGAAGCAATTCTGATATCTTCCTGCAACCAGTGGCAGTGTACAATGACCCTTTCCGCCCTGGTGGAAACAATACTCTAGTGTTGTGTGAGACATTCAAACCAAACAAGGAACCAACTGGTATGTGTTACAATACAAATGTGTCAGTCATCCTCTTCTTTACCTTTTAACACAGGGCCACAGACAAAGGATTTATGACAATATTGAAAAATTTTCGTCTTAATGTGTACTTACACTTAGTAGCTCATAAAATAGGTTCTTTATTTTACTATTTAATCATTAACTTTCATTATCCATAAATCATCACATGTAAAAATATATGAAGTTTCTTTAATAGCTGTAATTGAATGACCACTAAGATTAATTTATCAATAATTATCTTTATGGGAGCTTCTTCTGGGCCAAAAACATGACAATAATGTATTTTCTGTTAATTATTTATTTTTTATTGATTAAGAATATTTAAAAAGTTTTCCATATTTTGTCAGTGGTTGTCCCTATACAAACACCATTTCTTGGTGGCCATTATTAACCTTGCCTGGAAATTATTTTTTCAGAATCAAACAAGAGGCACGAGTGTGCTATTTCCATGGAGAAAGCAGCAGAACACAAACCCTGGTTTGGAATTGAACAAGAATACACTCTCTTAGACATGGACAACCGTCCCTTTGGATGGCCAACCAATGGATTCCCAGGCCCTCAGGGACCCTACTATTGCGGAGTCGGTGCAAACCGAGTGTTTGCTCGTGAGGTAGTGGAGGCTCACTACCGTGCTTGTCTCTACGCTGGAATTGATATCGCAGGGACCAATGCGGAAGTGATGCCAGCACAAGTAAATATATCATATTCCCCAAATATTTTAATTATTCCCAATAGCAAAGTTGATTTATTCATTTAATCCTGCAAAATTCACTCATTTCTAACAAGTCTTGCATTCTACACAGGACGATGTGTAGATGAATCTATCACTGTTGTCGGCAATAAACGGGTGCAGTCTCAGTAATAATCTTTTTACTTTTTCGTTAATTATTATTATGTAGCCATTTTGTGACCAATCTTCAGTTCTGTAGATGTGAAACAATGCAGCAAAATCACATTTGCAAAACTTGCTGCTATTAATGATAAATTACAATGGAACAGAGACACAGTCCTCTTTCGATAAACAATTAATGTTATTTACAGAAATTTTACTGAAAACTGATCTCCCATCTTTCTTAGGGAGTTGGTACAATAATTAAAATACAGAAAACAATTACTTGTATGTGCTCCTAGTTACTTCTAATAAGAAATTTTTCTTTGCTCCTTCATCTTGGCAAAAGGTGTGCAAGCAAATAAGAGAAGAGCCCGTCCTGAGAACACTTTGATCAGAATTGTTTGCGTGAATCTTTTTTGCTATCCAAGAGGAAAATTAGCTTCATTTCCCTCTGTGTGGTGATAACGTATAACTGTTTTTGGCAATAAATTATTAAGATTTGAAAATATTTACTCTAGTATTATTTTTGTAGCATGCAAGAGTCTAAATAATTAATAATAATTAAAAAAAAAAAATTCTTTCAGTGGGAATTCCAAGTGGGTCCGGGCGAGAGCATGAAGTGCGCGGACGATTTGTGGGTTGCCAGATACATTTTGCATCGCATTGCTGAAGAGTACGGTATCGTTGTAACACTAGACCCTAAACCGATGCCCGGAAACTGGAATGGTGCAGGAGCTCATTGCAATTTCTCTACGTTGGCAATGAGACAAGAAAATGGAATCATGTAAGTCTCGATAGTTCTCAACACCATCCTGACCCGGGATTTCCTGTTTGCCTTAAAGTAGAGGCGGATTTCATACACTCACTCACTAGGTTCTTGCCTAAGGGGTAGCATCTATTGAAACAATAAATCTCAAATTCATATTTATTTTAACAGCTACAATTTATAAACAATATTTTCCGAATAATCTATAGTTTATAATGTATCAAACGACTTTTATTATCTCAGGAGTGTGCTGAAATGTTAAATGCACCCCTCGCTTTCTTCCAGATATCAAATTAGATTATTGACCTCCGAGTGGTCATAAGCAGTTTGCAACTTTTGCTTCTTTGACAATAAAGTTATTTATTTAAACACTATCGTTAAGCTTGTGCTCACAATGGTTTGAATAACATTAGGAGCACGAGAGCGAAATTGTTTAGCTTTTTCATCTATTTGTCGAAGTACTTCAATGTGAAATGTTCAACATTTATTAAAAATTCAATTAAATTAACAATAAATGCTGTTACGATTTAACAAAGTGTAGAGAAGTGTGATATTTGAGTCCTTAATTTTAATTTCAATGAAAATATAATTTGCTGAACCTTGTTACCCCCATCCCGAATATTCAGTGTTTTTGGAAGCGGTGCCCTGTTCTTCAAAATTGGGAAGGTGGTTCCTGTAGTGGATCCTGTGGGGGATCCAAGGGGGGTCACAAGGGGCATGTGCCCCTCCCCCCAAAAAAAGAAATAGTAACGATAAACGCAACTTTTTTTACTTAGAAACCAGACAATATTTAAGGGTTATTTATTCAATTAATTTTCAAAAACTTTCTTGTGGAGGGACACTTGCATTTCTCTTCATGGGCTCCTCCCAAAATCAAATCCTGGATCGCCCCCAGCCACAATGTATTTCTTGCAATGATTTCCTGAGCTTTTTTGCAGCGAGATTGAAAAAGCTATTGACAAGTTGTCCAAGCAACACTTGAGGCATATCCAAGCCTACGATCCTAAGGGAGGGAAGGACAATGTCAGGCGATTGACTGGCAATCATGAAACTTCATCAATTCACGACTTCTCAGCTGGTAAGAACGTAAAAAATACTTGCGTCAAGATGAATTATTACATAATCCACTGCTGTTACAAGCTTTTACTGGGGAATCAAATTTTTCTGAAGATCTTGGATAACAGTTCAATAACTGATGAGCAGAATCATCATTAAACTGAACAAAGTTTCAGTGCTCGACTGGACTTGAACCCAGACCCAACAACCTGTTGTAGGGATTCTTTTCCCTCGATACATTTGTAATATCCTTACTTAACTTAAGTCACTTCAAACAGTATTGGGACAGTTATTACATACAAATAAGCAAAAGCATTGTGAGGGGGATTACCACGAGATAATTCAATCTTGTACAAATTAATGAAGAATAAATATTGATGTACAAAATCCCATAATTTCCACAAGTGAAGTAAAGTTGTTCTTTTTCCATTTTTGTCTCGTAGGCGTGGCAAACCGTGGTGCCAGTGTGCGCATCCCTCGAGGAGTGGCAGAGGATAAGCAAGGTTATTTGGAGGACAGACGTCCCTCATCCAACTGTGATCCGTATGCTGTCTGTAACGCACTTGTGAGAACCTGTATCCTTGATGAGTAAAGGACTGGATATTAACCAGAAGTGAAACACTATCATGTCCTGCGTATGAAGAGACAAAAATATGTCACGAGGCTCAGATACCACCATAGTGTTTGCCTTTTAAAATATGATTACCATGCTTGTCATTTGTTATGTATATAAAGAGAAAATTTTATAATATTAATGATACGGTAACTGTCAACCTAATCTTAGTACATGATTTTTGGAAATGTCAAAGTCATATTAGCCCCCAACTCTACTGTAAAACATCCTTACAGCTGTAGTGGGTTGGTACTACTCACTGGGTTAAAGGACGGCAAGAGTTCATGACTGGAACGATTTTAAACTAAATTCAAAAAATCTGCAATATTTTATCTATTTGTTGCCACTCTGCACATTTGGGTTGACTGTTACAATTGTTGCACAAGAAAAAATGACCAAAATATTAGTATTTATATTTGATAAGAAGGTTACAATATGAACAATTATGTGTACACATTGCCCTGATCTTCAAATGCTAAAGCTTAGTTTGCAGTATTTTATATATAAATGTACAGTGGCATTCAGTCGACGCAGGGAAATTTTATAATTAGAAGTTTTATGGCAAATGTAAGCTTTGTTAACTAATATTATGTAAACATGCATTTAATATTTTAATCATGTATCATACTTGTACATTGAATTATTTTAAAAATCTGAAATATATAGATTTTGTAAAAATACAGATTATTCTATCACCCTGAGCAAGTTTTAAACAAGCATCCGTCACATAGTGGTAGCATCTTAGCTCCTCACGCACAGATAAGCGGCAGAGCATGTTCTATTCCCTGCTTGGCTGAACTAGGAGAGGTTTTCAGCCGGTATTTCCCTTGCCTACTTCAGACTAATGGTGGTTCAGTACCTTACATTCCCCTATCTCTCCTCCGCTCACATTACACGACGAGACGGAAGGGCAGATCCAATGACCTGAGCTGCAGCACCTCATAAATTAAGACGGAAAATAAATATAAAGGACACATTTCTTTCTTTCGACTTCCCTCGTCAGCAGAACTGTCAGAAGTTTCTATTTGAAGCATTCACATTCCATGGCAAAAGGTAGTTAGGTGGAAGAACAGGCTCATGTCCTAAACCTCCCCATATCATTTATAAGAAAGGTATTAATTACGTGCCTATAAACATCAATCAATCTCTGAAGTTTCCCTATATGTGTCCGTTAATGAAGTTTCTGTGCCATGAAACTATTTTGTTCTCCAGTATCACAGCACCAATTCTACAACTAGTAGAAATTATCATGTTTTAATGCCTATCAAAAGAAAAAATCCTATACGTGCACTAAAAAGTAGTGGATTCGGGGACTGACCCCACCCCCACCGGCAAGATATTTTGTTGAGTCCCTCTCGTGACTTACATAATTATACATTAAATGAACTACTGCATCAGTCAGTATAAAATATAATTTGCTTTATTTTTTACTGTTACTATTTATAATTCCACTCAAGTCTTAGTTTTTATATTTATTTACATGTCTGTTTCACTGTAATTTCCTACCGCCTTTCCTACTTTGCCAGTAAAAGAAACACAAAACAGAATTCTTAGAATTCTTACATCGATACTTCCGACGCTTCTGTGGTGATGCGCTGAGTTGGAGTAGCAAACAACCTGATCTATGTGTACCCACTAAACTTGACTTCCTGTCTGACTGACAAAAATATTAGAAACAACAAATTGTATTAATGTATTTATTTAAATTAAATCATATGTTAAATTCAAAGCTGGTTACGAAAATTAGGTTTACTGTTTGTTGAAGAAATACCTTTACGACAATAATTAAATTGATTTTAATTTTCTTACAGAGGTGGGACTCCCTGTGCCGCAGGCCCTGAGGGTCTGCTATCGCCACCTCTGTTCAAATACTTCTTTCTTTCTATGATGACTAAATTGTTAAGCTACTTTACATACAATGCACCAGATATGTGATAACTACAGCTATTTCTCCACTTGTAAATACACTGAAGAATTATATGTCCCAAGTTCAACAAAGCAATATAACAGCAGCACCCCAATGGTAAATTTTAAGAAAAGGAATTTAGTGCAATGAAGCAGACTTACAAACTCCGAGTTTTATAATTTTGTAATGTTGCAGTGGATGGTACCCTTCACAGGAAACCACATACAAATGACACGAATATTTTGAAATCTGCAAAAGTTTAATTAATTTCATATTTAATATCAACTTGTCTAGAAGCAGAAAAATTTCTTCTTGCTACTGACATCCATAAAGTGAAGTTAGTGGTCGTGATGTACAAAATCTGCAACTTCTGTGGACCAGTTAAAAGCCATCGCAGAGAAATGCTTTCATGTCTCTTTCAAAGAATCAAACTCTTATAAAGAGAACCTTGCTTTAATTTCTCCAGTAGCTCCTAATTAATAATAATAATTTATTTCCATCATCACATTTACAAAAGGAGATACAGTTTAAACTTCTAGGGATACTGACCAATATCGAGGAGAAGGTCAGTTACACAAATAAAATATAATTGTCTGGCAACAAAAAAATAATGAGTCAGTTTCACCACTAAATTTCATTGCAGTCAACATGCTGCTATCTGTGGCGTCTGTATGGAAATTTACTTGAGTCTGTTAGGCTAATTATCAAAACCATAATTTCTTGAATAATACACCGATAAAGAGTAACTACAAGACACATTTAAATTGATTAATTTATTTAGGAATAACTAAGAACAACGTTAATTTGTAGTCTGAGAAAAACAAACAAACAAAATCTCACTTTTATACAACTTATGTGTATAAATAGAATACAGATATAAACGCGCTTACATTCGCTGATGCAATAACGAGATGACCATTCAAGTCAAATTAATTTATAATTAGCGTACATGATTGAACAATTTATTTTAAATGATTATTTATAATATACTAATATATTTATCTTATTATCTTTCTTAAGTAGCTAATTATCACGTTCACAAAGTATTTAATAATCATTGGAATATGGATGTAAGGTAATTGTTTCCCAAACAAGTAGCTATAAAAATCCTGGAGAGGGGTTGATTCAGGGATTTGGTCAGTCACACAACTTGTCATTACAGGTACTATGTAATAAATTACGTATTAATGACCGAGCATCAAAAATTCTCTTTTTCTACACTAATCAAGATCTTCTAAGGATTGAATTTTAGTTTTCTCAAATAGCGGTCGAGACCTCACAGTTCAGTGGATGCATAAAGAGAAGGCACAGGGTGTAAGTAAAGCATTTACTGAATTCACTGGTTGAGTTAAACAATTTAGAAATAATCCCAGACCAACATAATTGTTTATAACTTCTAACATACTTGTTTTGAGCATGGACACACAAGTGTATCAACAACTTTAACCTTCAGACAGGAGAAAGAAATTAAACATTCCTGTTGCACTGGCATAGCAACATAGCTTCAGCAACATTTCTGCACTATGTGTTAAGTTAAAAGTTATGTTTAATTTATAATGATGTTAATTTATATTTACTTTATAATGACAGCCACGCTATGCTTGGTATGAGAAGTCTCATTCAATCGTCATTGTTAACTACATTCAAAATGCAGTACAGAGACGTCACTGGTGTGAAGTAGCCTTATGACAATAAGAGAACCATCTACGAAATGCAGGGAGAAAGTAAAACGAGTCCTATTCAAGTGAAGCTAAACAGTAAAATTGATTTCTGTTCAAATGATTTACTCAAGTTTGAAATTCTGGGCCAAGCACATTCACCCACATTTATGAATCTGCAGCATTCACATAGCAAACGAAGACAGGCATTCTCAAAATCCTTCACATGAATTCGTATGAGGAGTGTATGTAAGCTTATTGTGAATAAATTTATTTCATTTATTCATTAAGAATCACAGGACTACACTGAAACTAAATTAATTTGTTTAAGATGAGGCATTCTATAAACTGTTCATAATGTCTTGAAATGAAAAATCTTCAGTATTTTTTTAACCCACAATTTCAACAATTAGATCATCATCTAGATCTTCTCATTCGTCATATGAAACTACGAGATGCTGCAAGAGTACAGATAGACGATACAAGAGAGCTTTTGTCGGCATGACGTGGTTTATCCTTCAATATGATTAAGTGCGGACAAACAGCACTTAACACATAAAAAGATCTTAATTAATTAGTGAGATATAGCAAAAATTCAAAAAAGTACATTTTGCCCTAAATTACCCCTTTAAAATTGGAATTAAAAAAAAAATTAGTTCATAGTGAATCCAAATTTCCAGTTCATACACCTCATAGATTTGTGTGATGAATAAGTCGGCGACTCTCTCCCTCCAACCACCACCACTTACATATAGATATAACTTATGCTACCAACACCTTGGCCCACGTGGAGGTGTTTGTATGAGTAGTGAGTGATAGTTAAAGAGTTATTGATGCTAGAAGCAGGAGGAGGTGGAAAGGAAGCGAGGAGGATTTGCTTTTCTTCAGTAGTCGCTGCTAGACGAACATTACACAGCAGAGTGAGAACCCTTACTTTCAAGATGACCAGAGTGGTTAAGTCAAAACAGCAGTTTTTAAGATGGGTAACTTTTGATGCAATGTTCCGCGAAGTGTATTTTATATAAAATAATTACTCTTATTAAAAACTAATGTACTTTAATGTTGTTTCTGTACTTATAAGAATTTTATAGCCAGTTATTTTTCTCCTTACGATCTCACTCTCTCATTATGTATATCAAAAAGTTTTGTTTAGCTCATTTGGTTTTAATTAATTAATAATAAATAAATACTAGGTTTTTAAACACTGTACGAACCCTGAGTAATGAAGAAATCATAATTCCAAAAGATCAAAATTATACCCAAAAAGTATAATGATATTATTAGCTCATTACTCCAGAGTAACAACTCACAACTTCCTACTAGGGGAGGAAGGTTTGCATTGTTTAGGGCCAAGAGAAAATTGCAGCGGACCGGGACTTGAACCCGAGACTTCTTGTTTTGGCCACAGGTGTGCTACCGATGTGTGCCACCGATGTGTGCCTCAACAATTAGGAAATAAAAGAGGCATTGAAATCTGATTGGAAAATACCTTCTGTAAAGATTTAAGGCACAAATTTAAAATTATTCTGATACAACCATGTAGTAAAACCACAAAATACATTCAAACTATTTTTAGTTAACACCCCAAATTTCAACAAACAATAGATCCAAAGTGTGTAATTGAAATCACACAAAATAAATGTTATTTCTTTGAAGTGAGAAATAACACTTCAAAATAAAATAATAAAAATAGTAATGTCAATAATGTATATAATATTGTATATAATATAATCAAAGAAGATATAATAGTTATTCTCCATGTGATCTAAACTATCATAACATGCTGAATAAAGAGAATATTGAATGACGACTACCACACACCCTTTATGTTTTATTCTCGGGATGTATATCGGGAACTTATTTACTATTACCATTGAGCTTATATCTCACAAGTGTATATAAATTCAATGATATTACTGGCGCACCACAAAATAAATTTGTGCACAATCATCAGCTAAGGATAGGGACAGAGAGAAATAACTGTAATTAAGGTTAAGTAGAAAATGTGCACTGTCAGGATAAATTGTAAATGACAGTAATCAGAAGCATTTCAGAACAATCTGGGCATATTGGCAGAAACTTTCATTTTCGTGATAAAAAATTATAGCACAACTATTTATGTCCATCATTGTCAACATATTATAAAATGTAACGACCTTTAAGAGTCAAACAACTTCATTTCACTATATAACATAACAGCAAGCAGGAAAACTAAAATTTGGCAGCTAAAGGTCATAAAATGTATTTATTTGATAACTGAACACCTTAATTGATGAAGAGGTTAGGTAATCATTATAAACTGTTGGTTTGGGAATTAAATGTTTATACACCTATTCAAGAAAAGACAAATTTTAAAGTCATTGAAAAAGGATTAGATTCTAATGAAGTGGTCCACCTACTAAGCTCCAAATAACAAGTTCAAAGAAAAAAAAACTTAGCAAGTGGGGAACCACCACATGCAAATCAATATTCTACTGTAGACTCCAATGCAGGTTATCCAAGTATTTTGCCACCAGCTGAATACAAGTTTCTATGCCAGGTGGAAATGACAATTACAATAAATAGCAATGTACAGTGGTATTCATGACCCAACACGATATATCTTGAACACAGTTGAAAAAATACTCCACACAGCAAATCAAACAATACCATTTCCGAAGGCTAGGTAGAAACGATCATGTGTGCCTACCAAGGTGATCGGCCGAGGAGGATATTTTTCAGTTTCTCCTGATCTAGAGTATTCAGCACTCGCACATCACTTTAAAACTTCACGTTCAGAGTAGGCAAGAAATAACAAGAAAAACAAGAGGGTTTGAGAGTTTAATTGGGATCTGCCAGACGAGCCACACTTGACACAACTAGATAGCTAACAACACAAGGAACAGGAAATAAGAGAAGTAAGTACTTTTAGATTTATCACATGTATTATTTACAAAGCATCAAGAAACAAACAAGAAACACAGCATTAAAGGAATCATTATTAAAGTGTACAAAACATACTTTATAAATTATTGGTAAAAGGATAAACTTTATTTAGAATGGAGGTCTTAAATGATGATGAAGGTAAAGCCAGAATCATAATGATTATTATGCTTTCAATTGGGTCTGAGCAAACTGTTGCTGCAGTTTATTCAGAGCTTCTCTGTGAGTATCTTGCTTCTTGTCTAACGTTGAAATGAAATCATCAGTGCGTTTCCTGAAAAATGAAAAACTGGGTTTACATCAACTTTAACTTCATTGAATTCCAAGACCCATATTTATTTTAAACTTTAAAAACATTCCAGGAATTTCATGATAAAGCTAATATTTCATATTTAAATTGCAACTACATTATCTCTAGACATATCTCTCCTCTCCCAAAGATGGGTATCAATAGGTACGTTGACGAGCCCTAAAGCCCCAAGAAAAAAAAAAAGGGTTTAGGACTACCATTTTTGGCCAAGTGGTGTAGAAATACAGATTATACTGTATGGAAATAATGTACCACACGGCTCCCTAATTTAAGCAGACTATTATCACAAAATAACACATATGCTGAATTCAGATGAAATAAATTTTTTTGAGTTTGTTTCTATATTGCTTGATAATATATCTTCGTAATACCTGAATCAGGAAGACTGAGAGGTTTTACTTAGTTATTTTCATGATTTGCAACACGACCTATCTTCCCTGAATTACATTCACATTGAGTTTTACTTATGAATAGAGTTCAAAAGACGAATAATCATGAATTCTGGAAAACAACAAATCATGAAATTGTACCTTGATATAGTTGACTATATTTCTGTCCATTATGAAAAAAAAAAAAAAAAAAAGGATCAAATTTTAACCAATGAAAATTCAATGCATTTGGGTATTTTTCAAATAACTGCGAAAATCTGTAATATTGTATTTTGGAAAAAAAAGTACCATTTTCTGGTTTTGAACTCAAAAATGGTCTTTGTTTGACAAAAATAATATAATTTATGGTTGAAAACAATAGAATGGAGCCTAAACTTTCCATATACCACGTTTATAAATATACTACAATTATCTTTATGAGAGTCCTCTTTAAGCATTTTGCATTTGCTGCTCTCATAGGCTTGATTTATGTTAAAACAGACTTGGATTCACTCAATGGTAAAAAATTACAAAAATATGGAATCAATGGGCATAAACTTCATTTTTCAACGCAATTGACTAGAAAAGAACAACCCAACTGTAACCTCACCCAGTGTGTCATCCAATCTCAAACCAAGCCACACCAAATCTCATCACCCCTGCACTGCAAAATCTGCCGCTCACCACAAACCGAATCAAAATAGTAACCAATACTAACTCTATACTAAACACTATATAATACAAATTATTATATCACTATTTTGAGTTATACAAGAGTCTACATTAATATATATTACACGAACAAATAATTATAAATGTTGCAATATGAATATATTTAATAGCAAGTGAGAGAAGAATGTAATTATTTCATTAAAAGTGAATATATGACTCTATACTAAAATACAATGCACTCAGAAACAAAACATCAAATAGATTTGTAAGTAGAACCAGATTTTATATACTTAAAAAGTCACTTTAAATGTTCATTTTCATCTCTCCATCAGTGAAATAATCAAAGTCTTTGGCTCAAAAAAATATTTCTAATTGATTTCCAACAAGTAATTTAACAAACGTTTTTAAAATCTTGTTTCAATTAAAAAGAAAATTACAGGATAAATTTATCCAGTCTACTAAAAAAAACACTTAAATTTAAATATAAACTTGAATAAACAATTAGAATATTAACGAAGTATTATATACACTGTAGGACCAAAACAATAACTTTAGATAGATGAAACCACAGACCAATTTCTCATTGTGGTAGTCCTAATCTTTTTCTTCATATATCTTTCCGTGAGCACTGCTACCACCAACATTGCTTCCAACTTCACACTTGAACCAGTTTTCTTAAAACTGAGTCGCACGGACTAACAAACCTAACATCACAGACTGGGGCCCAACAGTTGTGTCTAGTTGTTCATGGTTCAGTCCTCACCGTCACAAGCAAAATTGAAATTACCATACCCTAAACTTGTAACACAATCAGTGGTGGAGAGAAGAAAATAGTGCAGAACAATTTCTTTAACAATTACCATAAACACCAAGAGCAATAAATAAAACTTATATTTTCATAATCGCAGTCATATTTAGTATTATGGCATCAGAGTTTCTTTCAACTTTGTTTATACCCTAATGTGATATTCGGCCGAAACCACATAAGTTGATTAAACAGTAGATTAAATATGTTCAAGCTTTCAGGATAATAATAACAACTATAAATAGGACACACTAGAATTTTTTTTTTTTTTTTTTTTTTTGGGGCTTTAGGGCNAGCCCAAACACACTAGAATTTAAGGCCAAACTTAAGAATATGGTCCCACAAGGGTTTGAAAAAATAATTTATGTCATAATACTTCAAATATGATTGTGGTTTCGAAAATATAAGCCGTATTCTTCATTTTTCAAATTTACAGTAGTTATAAAGAAATTTTGTTCCACACTATTTTCTTCTCTCCGCCACCGTTTATGATAGTATGTTAGGGTATGATAATTATAAACAATTGTTTGGTCACAGTCGGCGATGTTAGGTATGTTAGACTGGGCGATTGCGTTTAAAGAAAATCTATTTTAAGTGTGAAGATGGAGGCGATAGTGGAGGTAGCAGCACTCACGGAAGGATATACAAAGAATAGGACCATAATGTTAAATTTGCCATCAAAAGAGGGATTTTTTTTCACATAAAATGATTCAATTTGTAATTTGCGAGAACAAAGTCCCTTCCATAATCATGGCAAAAAAAGCTGTTTTTAGATATCTCATCTGGATATTTTTCTACGGCGTTGGACCATATAGTTAAGTTGGTCCGAATTTAATGCATGTCACTCACAGCTCATTCCTAATATATTCCATTCGTTTGGCTACATTTTGCTTTGCTTCTTCGAGATCCTGCTTTATCAAGACTGGTCCAATAAGTTTGTAAACATCTGCATCACCCTTCAATAAATCAAGTTCCTGAAACGGTAAAATTCACTCAGATAAACTCAAATTGATGGCTGAAATAAGAAACCTGAGTACTTCACCAACAACTAATGTTACCTGTTTCACAGCCGTGTTCTCATTCAACTGAGCATCAAGTTGTTGACGCTGCTGTAAAGCTTTTTGGTAATCTACAAAAATAAATCAGAATATATAAACATTTAACACGATTCGGCAAAATGCAGGATTAAATCTGACACCTAACATACACACCTTTCTGTACGGTCCTAAATTTTTCAACTTCTTGTTGAAGCCTATTCTGTAACTCTTCAGCCATTTTACAATGCGAGAAGAGAAAATTCCGCCACAATATCAAGGCACCGTCTACTCAAAGTTCAATACACAATTCGCGACAAACGAAATATCCTTTTGCTCACACAGCTGACCCTTCGTTTATAGTCTGTGCCCTTCGTCCTTTTCACTTGTTTCCACCCGTGGTTTCCGAACACGAGAAGTTGAGCGAATGACAAGAGAGAATCGAAATAAATTACATGCACGGGCAACAACATTACAATCTCAAACTTCCCCATACAACTTATGAAATTTATAACGGTTGGATAATCTGCTCTCAAATGACAAAAACACAATCTTGGCGGGAACTTAAATTTAGCGCAGTCTTATCGTTGGGTTCTGTTCATTTTCGCAACACTCTTGACTTTAACATTTGGAAAAATCAGGTTTTGGAATCCGTTCTTAGAGGCCAACTAAACACAAATTATTTTTTGGGGCATATCGCTACAGGAATGTTGTAAATGAAAAAATCCGTTCTACTGATCACATGAACAGTATCTCTCCGAAGTATTAATGCTGTAATGAATTTCAAAATATTGAATGCAACACTCATTATGCCAATACTTTGTTTCATTGTACCTTAGAACAACTTCACCTTTCTTGGAATCATCCATCAATTTCCATACATCTAAAATAAACTTTTCACAAGTTTAAAATGCTTAAGAATCCTACTATCTTAAGTAGTATTGTCCAATTAAGCAACACTTTACAGTTATGACCAGTATTCTACTTCATAGCGTTTCCATGCTTGCCAGATATCACTTACCTTAATCACTCTTTACTATCTATAACATCTGGTGTTTTTTTAAACTGAACTCATTTCTGGATGAAGTTCTAAGAGCGTACATGCAGTAGTTTATATTTAGGTACATCAAAATTATGGTTTTTAACATTAGTTCTATAGGATAATTCTCTCTTCTGTAGCAAAAACTGTAATAAATAGTCACATGTTACAGATAACACCATAGTAAATGATCAGCAGATTAAAATGTGAACAATAACTGCTGTGAATGTTAATAAAAGTACTTATGTTTTTAGAGATGGATATTTTAATGATTACTTAATTGACAATTCGCTTCTTGGGTGTGTTAAAATTTTCCTTTCTGAACTTCATTATTTCCTTAACAGTGGATTAGCAAGAGGGAATCATTCTATATAATTCCCTCCCCAAAAATATATAAGATATTAAGAAATTGAATCTATTCAAATCTGCAGTTAAAAACTACCTCCTTCACCAGTGCTTCTATCCATTTGTTTTTTGAACAAATGAATTTATTGATTTTAATAAAAGTTAAATCCATCTTGTACTTTATCACTGCCATTGCTGTAGTACTTTTTAAATATCTTATAACAATTTCAAAAACTATTTTCTTGCACGATTGTGTTATCTTATGGCTCATATTAATTTAGTTTTATGTGTACTCAACTTTGGCTCGGTTGTGTACATTAATTCTGTAGCCCCATCCTGGCCTGGGTTTTTCTCTGTTTTTCCTTCGGGTAGAGACGGATTTCTTATACAGGTTCTCTAGGCTTTGTCTAGGGGCGTGTTTATTGTAACAATATATCGTGAATTTAGTGGGTTTTTTTTCAACTCTTACGATTTGTAAACACTATACTCAGAATAATATATAGTTCAATAATAATTCGTTCATGTTAAATAAATTTTTTGTGTTAAATTACAAAAAAGTTGACATTATATAAGTATTAAAACTCGCAGATAACTTTTTATCTTATCTAGGAACTTTTTCTGAAATTTTTGAATCTGCCTCTGCCTTAGGGCCCTTGATCAGAATTGATGGGATGGTCCCTTGCTTGCTTCCAGAGAGTAAATTAGTTTATTGTCCTCCATGTGGTCATATGCAGTTTGTAACTGCTTTTTGACAATAAATTTATTTATTTATTTATATTTATTTGTGTCAAAACTTTCCCATTGTTGTGCAATAGTCAGTAGAGCTGTGTTTTTTGTAAGTTCTTTCATACTGTGAAATTTGATTATGCTAATTTTTAAAATAAGAATTTAGTTGGCTAAACAGTACAGTTTTCGATAACATATTAATATTTTGAACTTTGTTCTGAATTTACTCATTTTGATTTCAAACGAATGTGAATCAATTGTTATTACTATTTACAATTGTTAAGTTTCTTCAAGAAAAATTTCAAGTTCAATTTGTAGTGACACAGTCACCTGGGCTGCTAAAAATTTAATAAGCTAATAATGTGCACATCAAATGTTAAAAAAAAATTCAAGACAAATTTTGTATTTTGAAGTGTTAACATGGTCCTAATAAATTGTAATACATTTTATTTATAAATCTTGTTTCTTTGTGTAATTAAATATCGCTTAGTGGGATATCGGTGAGGCGGTACTAGTATTCATTTATTCTTATAAATATCGTTTATTGCTCTATATGAAATTTAATTGGATTCCAAGTGCTAAGCCCACGCACTAACATTTGTTTTCTTACGAGCAAGCATTGGAGTGTCATTAAACCATTCAAATGATTGGGATATTACCATACTCAAAAAGGTACTTAATCAATTACATGATATAATACAAAATATTTATTTAACTTTACAAAAATCAAGCATATCCCACATTCAATTTTATAAAATGATTTAACATTTTCCAAAGGTGTCATTTTTTAAATCTATTTTTTATTTTTTCCTTTCGTATCTTTCAGACTTTACACCATACACTAAATTTTCCCGTTATCCATTAGTATACGAGTGTTAACAACAGTATTCCAGTGATTATTTAATACAGCATTAGTTTTGAGGTTTTTGGTTGATTAAACTCCTTGAAAAGCCCTCATGATCTTTATGTATTGTGTTGTCAAGAGTCCAGAATATATGTGATTATTTACTGGATAAATATTATGAATATATAGACAACTTTTCCTTTAGTAAAGATATTTTCTTTCTATACCTGATTTTGAAAAGCAAGAAAAGGATTTTTCTCACTTGGAAAGTCAGTGGAACTTTTAAAACTTGAGGTAATAAATTGCATACAAAAACTTGGTCAAAACAGTATTATGTTCTTGAATGAACAACTAACAGTTATGCATTCCTTTCACACTTGTAATAACAATTTCTACTCAGCTGTTTGGGACGCACCACATCGTACCACACACGACCAACAATGTTTTGGCCATCCTTCAAGTCAAGAACAGAATCTCGCAGACCTCAGTCATTAAAGACTGTATTTACACATAGTACGAATGTTTTCAGAATTCAGAATGCACAGATGTTGCATCTAATTTGTATTTATAATAATAAATCCAATAAAAATAAACTATCTTCCAACACACGTAAAACTACATTCATAGCATTTGGTAATGACACAGATTCAGCCCTCCAAATGATTGGATATCGAGATGAATAGCCTTAAGGTGGATAGTTAATAATATCAAATATCTAGGTGTAATTATTGACTTATAACAGGAAGAACATATTTTCAGTACCTTAAAAATTTTAGTTAGATGTTTTCTATTGTTTCGAAAATGATCTTGCAGGAAACTGATAGACGTGCACCTGAACCGTACGGGCACCTTTTGCAAACAGGTGAGCTACACGTCTGCGCAGTTCGTTCGATATAACTCTCCCGCCTTGAAGATATACTAATACTTTAGTGGCCTGCAGAAAGCCGAGGCCGGCAGACATGAGCTCGCGTGTAACGCTCTTTCCCGAAGAATAGTTCAAGCGTTCACGGCCAGAGCGCATTAGCAATCGGATGCGAGAATCACGGTCTCGTACAAAAAAGTTCGGAATTACGCCGCACCACCACGGCTGCCAGTGTACTGTCAATCCCGTTCTTCAAATGTTTTTATAAATGGTTGCTTACTAAGTCTCTAAACAATTACGTTGCTTCTTGTCTGATTTTATATTGTATGTTTTAAGCCTGCTTTCGTATGAGAAGCCGACCTTTTAAGAGGAGAATACGTGTTGTATATCATTGTTTTATGCTTATAATTTTATGTTGAACCATTTATCCTTTATTCGAATTCTTTATACTGTGAAGTATTCGTTGTTTGAGTACATTATTGGCTGGGCCATGTTACTCATCTCGACAATGAAATCTTGTCTGTTATAAGCACCAATCAAATTAATTCTACTTCAACAATAGGTGTTTATCTTATTGGAGTGATTATATTTCCTTCGTTGATTCTTGTGAAACATTTTGCTTCAGAGAACCAGAAGCGGCAGTCGTGAGGAGCATCGGCGCCTTGGAAGTTAATTTTCTGTGTGTATTGTCTACAAGGTGAAAGCTGCTTGCTTCTGGTCCAGTCCTCAAGTTATTTTCTGTGTTTGTGTGTGAACATCTATCAAAAAGGATTCTTAGATTTCAACAACTTTCCACCATTTATTATGGCATCTTACACAGTATCATCACTTATGGTACCGTTGCTTGGGCTTGGGGCTGTAAAACCCACCTTAACATATTGCAGAAGGATAACATTTTAAAAATTATCTTTTATAATATTGATACAAGTGTCCATAAACTTCAACATAAGTTAAGACAAGTATTTAATACTGTATCCATCAACTTTCAATGAAGTTATTAGCAAAATAAGTACAATAGTAACAAAAGTATAACAAGAAATAAGAATATTGAACTTCTCCAAGTGTTTCTTGAAATAGGAAAAAGAAGTTTTGTGTACATATCCATTAAAGTTGCAAACTCTTCCTCCATCATTAAAAAATCTTAATTTAAATTATAAAACAATTAAATCAAAAATTGGGTTCTAACAAACTTAAATACTAATGAAAAATCTAAGATTATTAAATAATTTTAGGTTGTACATAATTTTAGTAAATATTGATTTTATAAATGCTAAATTTCAATTAATTGTAATTTTTTATTATTTTGTGTTCTGACCCACTTGCTAGTTCTCTACTAATATGTTCAATTTCCAAATATGAGTGATCGTGTAGATCTTTATACTGTTAAATTTAAGTTTTTTAACTATATATAGCTATTTAACTTAAGTGCTAAATGTCTTACATTAGCTAATGTTTTCTAATTTGGAAGTTTCTATATTTAAATATTTGTATTTCGTTTAAAGTCACATTACTCACGCATGGAGAAGAATGCACCTGCCAATAATAAAACAATATAAATAATGTTCACTCCAAAATCTAATACTGATGAAGGTCAGGATGCCTACAACCAACAGGGATTCCATGCTTCAAACAAAATAATTTATTCAGGTCAAGAAAGCATGACAAATTTACAATATAACTAAGGCATTGTAATACTCTATTAAATTCAGTCAAAGCTCACATAAAATGTCATTTCCAAAGTTCCTTCAAACTATGAGAAGACTGTTCACATTCGACCCAGATGAACACCAATACAAACCACATAGACAATAATATATGGATGTTAACAACAAATACTGAAATAACAATGAAAAGATATTAAATCTTTACCTCAAAGAAATACTGTCCAGTGACAAACTGTACATTCATGAGACTAGAGGTTTTTCAAATATTCTCCAATACTATTGTCTCCTAACACACTCTTAGAGGTTCTATATTCAATTCTCTTTGTAAATCATATAATGGCTGTTCCCATCTCCTTTCGTAATGCACATTCATAAGGAAGGAAGCAGTACTTCCAGTATGTATCGCCCAAGGCAAGTAATGATCCACATAATTTTTTCTCTGCCTGTAAATACAAAGTAAAATAAATGTTAAAATGAAAAGAAAACGTACAAGAAACAGAAGTATGTGTTAAAATACACACTTAGGAGCCAGTCGTACAGCTCCAAATAAAGCTCCTCCAACACACATGGGTAGCCGTGTCTGTATGGCCTCGATCCATTTTACAGTCACTTCTCCTAAAACAAAAAAACAATACAAATGGCAAAGGAAACAAACTTGAGGTTTTTTAAAAATTTTTTGCAGACAGTTTAATTTTGACTCAAATTAATAAATGAAAATACACATGTCACAATTTTGAAAAAGAAAAAGCAATTTCACTCCTGCTAGCAATGAACACACACACGCCTGACGATGTGTCACATTAAAGTTGTGATTTCATATTCTAAATTGTTTGTTTGTTTTTTTTCAAAATTCGGTCATGTGTATTTTCTTTTATTAATTTGAGTCAAAAAACTCGGGTCATTTTCCCTTATTCAGTCTTAATTTATTTTCCTTTGAGGGCTCTAATGATCCAGATGTTGGCAAGCCTTAGAACCGCAATTTAAAAAATCCTTTAATCATTAAAACACAAAACACTTCAATAATTGTGAAGCATAGCAGTGAAAGTTGATACTTCTTCCTATCTGAATAATTTTTCTTCTTTAACTGTTTGTGCAAATTTTATGCTCTCAGTCAACAAGTTTGAATTATTATCGAACTTTTCAATAGTCCTACTAAAGGTCATACTTTGATCAGTTTGACACTCAATAGACGCAGTACTCCTAGGTCTGAAGTCCAAGTAGTACAGGTACTGGAAGTTGAGACATAAGTACAAATCCCACGACCTCTCCGGGATTTCAATTGCGACTGTCCAGTGTGCACTATTCACTCTCTATCATTGTCAACACTATCTTTAATACACGATACGAAGATCATATATTATTCCACAACTGCAAACAGTGCCACCACATAACCTCAGTCTCCACACTCAGGAGCAGCAATTCAGGTACAGAAATCCACAAATACGTGGTTCAGGCTTGGAACATTCTCAATGAGCATTATAAACCACAGAATACAGTCTAGGGAATCATATCAGATAGGAACCACAATATTAATTAAAATAACTTCCCCGCAATATTAATCAAAATTTAATTCTTGAATCAATTTTAATTGAACGTAATAATTTAATACAAGAATTTCACACAAAAAATTAATATTACCAGATATAAATTCTCAACTCTCCCTGAAAATACACAAAATGATGGCTTTAAATATATTGCCATCAAATACATTAACCTTCTTATTTTTTACCCAGAACATCTCTAAAACAAAATTGAAACCTTGTATTCATAAAGGGATAGTTGCCAACATTTGTAAACATGCAGAATTTCAGAGTATATATCTAAACTGTTCTCTTTTCACTAATGCTCACAATTCCAAAGCCTTTATAACACCTTTTGTATTGTACATTGTACCTTAAAAATTCTACTACTATTAACATCTAATTAAATTAAATAAATAATTAAAAACTTACAACCTTTTATGGATGAATAATATATATATTTTCTGTGAAGAGCTCTCTACGTTTCGACTTGTATTTAAGTCATAATCAGGTGATCAAGGTTAAAGGTCGTAAGTTTTAAATTATTCATTTAATTGTACCTTACGTTTTTGTTTCTCCCTTTATCTATTCCATCTTAACATTCTTACAATGTATAGACCTATTCATGTACTCAAACCCGTGAACATGCAATTGTGCCCAAAAGGTTTTACAATGGTAAGCACAATGTCATTTTGATTACACAAATACATAGAATAATTTTCATGGTTAATTGTTAAAAATAAACAAAATTCATAGTAATTGCAATTTACCAAGCATATTTGTAGGCATACTAAGAACAGTATGGAATAAATCGTGTACTTCACGATATCGTTGAATAACATATGCCAGTTCTACATCATCAACAAATTGAACTTGAAGACGTGAATCAGGAGTAACTCTCTAGAAAAAGCAAAACAATTTAGTTAATCAAATGTAATTTATCACACTACTAAAACATAAAAAACTTACATTGCTTTTTAAAAACTGAATATATGCATTTCCCAATGTACCTTCAGGAAGTTTAGTCAATGCTTGTAAGTCAACAGTTTTGGAATTAATTCGAGGCCTTTTCCTGTAAAAACAATTTATATTTATTGATTTTTTAAATGAAGATAATGTAATGCTGCAAAAGCAATTAGTAGTAAGTTGAAGGTTATCAGCACAATAGTATGCAAGGATAAGTTGTAACGTCAGCTAGTACTAATCATTTGTTTTGTTTGCCAACTTGTGATACAACCTATCCTTGAAAAGCAATTAGGATAAACACCTCAAAATTTCTTGTCCTTCTTCATTACATTTCATTTTTTCAAGCATAGATAGAATTGCTGTAGTTCCTGCCGTTTCCCCCAGAATAGCAATAGTGTCAGCACGCATAGGATTCGTTAATGATATCACCGCAGATCCAAATGATAGAAGTGCTTTTTGAAAAGGTGATGTTTCAATGTGAGATGCTGAAAAGTCTTTCTCAAAAGAGGATTTGAAGTTATATGTTTCTTCACCTTCATTTGATTCAATATGAATGCACCGCGACTTGGCACTGACATTGCATTGACACGACACTGACATACCAGAGCGAGGCAAGAAAAGTCTCTCTGAAAAAAGACCAAAAAAAAACAGAATAAAACTGAAAACAAAGATAATGCAACCATTTTTAACTCGCACTCACACACTTACTTGAAAGATGGTGCATTTTGCAGAGATTCGATCACAAGTCTAAATTTAATTATCGTTCAGAGAACAATGATCACGCACCTCAAACAAGTGTTTTAGGAACATCATCAGATTATGCACGCGAAAGCTCTTGCGAGTAAAGCGCGTATCAAATAATTTGAAAAAACTCACAGAATGAAAACCTCCTCTAAACAAATGAATGCTAAAATCCGTCCTTCTGATTACAGATAACATGAGAGGTCATGGAAAGTATTTCACTCTAACCTCAAATAGTCATTATTTTACAAGCTTAACTTGTAGTACCCCACCGTAGGAGTATTAATGGGGTATCATCGAGAAAAAATAAGTACAAGGCAGGCGCACCGTCCTCTAAACAATATTCTGATTCCTTGAAAGTACGTTTTTTGATTCTAATCGAGACTGGGAAAAGTTAAGAGAAACAGATAATCGTAAGCAGACTGATATCGTATGATCAGTCGGAAACTCACGACGGTCGAACTAATTTCCTGTTAAGTCCTTTCAAACTTTCGCTGAAGAAACGAACACGTACTCTCACTTTCATTTTCATCGAACTTCTACGCTAACAGCAGGAGAGGTCTGTTGCTACAAAACTTTTAGAAATGGAGAAAAAACTGTATCTGACAGGAGCCTCTGGGCTTTTGGGGAGAGCAATAAGAGCGAAATTTATTGAAGAAGGATGGAATGTTTATGGCACAGCGTTTTCAAGGTATTTTAGCTATACAGTTCGTCCTATTGTAAAGTTAGTGTAATATACTCCGTAAATAGTGTACGTACGAGAAGCAATACTAAAATGTACCCATTGACGCTCCGAAATACCATATTTGCAATATATTCTAGTCCCTCTTTCTGTATTATCAAGATTCAGCAATTAATATTTTGCTGTACATGTCATTAGATAACATAATTACGTATTTATGGCATAATCCGTATCAAATCATTAAATTATATTACGTTTTGTTAATGTTTAGAATTAATTTCAAGAACTGTATACTGAACTGGTGTGTATCGTCGACAGTGAACTGTCGAAGCCACTAAAAATCCGGTACTTCTGGAAAACATTGTCTGTAACTAGGTTTCCAATGCACCTACATTCCATTCAGTTCTAAAAATGCTTTGTAATTGCTTCATAACCAGCTTTACTACAAAAAATCTATCCATTGTGTCGAAGTTACGCCGTTGGTCTTTCTGCCCTGCCTGTCCACCCTCCCTCCCCATTTAGCCCCTCACGGTTCCGACTCCCATTTAGCCCCTCACGGTTCCGACTCACCACTTTCCCCGCCGGCGCTTCCGGTAAGACGATTTACCGATTGTTTCGGTAGTTGTTACGTCATATTCAAATAACACAAAAAGGGGGTGGGGGTGATTAACAAAACCTGTCAGCACTCCAGTTTAAAATCAATGCTTCACTACTGGAGACCAAATGATGGGCTTCCATTTCATGAAAAAGTCGAGTTCTCTAACCCATTTCCTGTACCGCATTATATCTTGAAACTGAATCAGAGGTTCCTGTACGAGGTATTGCAAGTTGCAATTTGTATTTTTTAAATTTGTCTGTAAAAGAGGTGGTCTTACAATGAAGTTCAAATTCATCTCCTTGAACTTCCAAGGAATTACAACTCTGTCTGCAGTAATCAAAATTATGAGGTTTCAGAATCCTAAAAATTACTTATTAATTTGAGTATGATAGCCTAATTTTAGATATGAGAGTTTTTGATTGTTTGTTTGTATTTTCTTTTTCAAAACAAATAGTACAACTTTTTGAGGATGATGAATCATAAAAAAATTTCTTAGTGTAAGAAAAAATTTGAAATTTTAAAGGGGACAATTTAACATGAAAAATTCTAAAATAAATACATCATCTTAGAAAACTCACTCCTTTAAAGAGAATACAACAAATTCTTCCTTGTTTTTCAATTCATATTTTACACTTACAATCCTAAAATGTACCTCACTTCTCTCAATTTTTCAGGACAACACCGGAATTGCATAAAATTGATCTTAACGATCAGGAAGCTGTAGAAAAATCTGTAATCAATTTCAAGCCAAATTATATAATTCACTGTGCAGCACAGAGATTTCCTGACAAAGTTCAAGCAGATCCGGTTAGTGCTGAGAAACTAAATGTTACAGCTACAAAAACATTGGCCGACATAGCTGGTATGGATTTTCCCAAACCCAATACATTACAGTAAAACAAGATAATTAAATTTCAAAATTTTACAGATCAAATGTCTGCTCCTATGTTGTACATTAGTACAGATTACGTGTTCAATGGTACATCACCACCTTACAAAGTGAATGACTCTCCGAGCCCTGTGAACTTATACGGAGAGCTAAAACTTCAAGGGGAAGAGACAACATTAGCATCCAGTCCCCGTAATATTATTAAATAATAATTGAAACAAAATTATTCCTTCCCCACTCATATGAACCAATAATCCTCCGTTATATTTTTAAAAGGTAATGCTGTATTACGTATTCCTGTATTGTATGGGCCAGTGGAAAAGTTGTCTGAAAGTGCAGTAACAGTTTTGCTCGACAATCTCCTAAATACATCTCAGCCTCATCAAATATCGCACTATGAAAAAAGATGCCCATCGCACGTCAACGATATTGCCCATATATGCTTCCAGTTGGTTTCAAAAACCTTGCAGGTATGTGCATCTTGAATCATATGCGGTCAACATTGAGAACAACACATTCTTGAGATTATGTTATGTCTTCTATTCACTGCTTTTAGGGCAGCAATATCCAAGGAATATATCACTGGTGTGGAAAGGAAAAGCTGACCAAGTATGAAATGGTATTGATGATGGCTGATACTTTTGGACTTCCTTACGACCACATTACACCAGCGGCTGATCCTCCAAAGTCAACTAAGCTCATTACCAGACCTTACGATACGACACTAGACACAGCACGAATAGATGCTCTACAAATAGGTCAACATACTCCATTTAAAAATGGCATACTTTCTTCATTAAAAAGTTGGGTTAGTTAGATTTGCATCTTTTGAGAGGATTGGAAACCCAAATGAAGAAAGAGTGAAGAACAGCCTCGAGTGATGACTTTCTATGTCATTACACCATTTATTTAGTTTATAATACAAATGATTATTCATGTTAAAGGGCATATTTTATCACCTCTTTAATACATCAATAAAAATATCCTTGGGAACATTGATGTTAGCTATTGATCTCATTTTCTTCTTTCCTTCAGCTTGTTGTTTCAATAATTTCATTCTTCTTGTTACATCTCCTCCATACTATAGAAACACACAAAAAAAAAGTGTTAGCAAAACTAAGAACCAATTCTTCCATATGTAAATTCTTCCATATGTTTTAAATCAAACTAGAAAGGTATTTTCACTTTTACTACAAAAGAATAAATAATAATAGGAATAAATTTCCAATAATCAGAATAAAATATCATTTCATTTGTATTGTCCTTGCACAAGTAGACCAATGGAATCACAAAATGTTTTTGCTTTATTTTCCAGAGGACAAAATAGTCATTTCTATCATGTAGTATAAATATGCTTGGTGCATTTACACATTATATTCAAAGAAAATAAAAATTTTAGTTCATTGACAAAATTAAGGAACAACTAAAAATACCTAATTGAAATATTATTGTCATTATTTAATTTAGGCTTCAAATATTGCAAATAGTAACAGTCATAAAAATAAACAAGCGCCTCAAAATATCAGGATATTGGTGTCAACACAACATCAACACTAAATAGCAAAAGAACATTTCCAATCAAAAGAAATCAATATGATAAAAATATAAACGTAGGCTTCCACAGCCGGAGTCAGTATGAACTTGTTTGTCTGGGACAAACCGCGTCTTAGTAGATAAAACTACCTACGTTTCGGCTATCATTCTGTGGCCTTCTTCAGGGCAATGTCAGAGTTGTACAGACCCAAGTCACTGTCGTACTGGAGAGTATGACAGCGACTTAGGTCTGTATGGCCGAAACGTTGGTAGCTTTATCTACTAAGATGCGGTTTGTCCCAGACAAAAAAAGTTCATTATGATAAAAATGCTCCTTAATTACTCACCAACTTAGCAGTAACATCTTTGCGAAAGGCTTTCAGTGTTTCTCGAGCTACTATTTTACCTCCAACTGAAGCTTGGATAGCAATCTGAAATGAAAATTCACCGAAACAAATAATTTTCCTAACAGTATCTCTCCCACTACTTGAATTAGATTCAGAAAACTAATTTGTTAATTTCAATTTCTATTTATATCCAAAAGGCAGTTAAAATCTTCATACATATTCATGATAACGTAAAAAGTTTTACACTGCTAGTGGAAAAGAAATTTCTAAAACCATGTCGGTTGTCAGAGAAAATGTCATCATGACAGAGAGAAAATCTGGAAGAAATTTTGTCAATTTCAATTTCTAAAGTGAAATTTATTCATTGCTCATTAAAGACTTTTATCATACCTTCTACATGTTCCACATTCAGTGAAATTATTTCTGAAACTGAAGTTAACCAATTAAACTCTTGGGATTAGAAAATTTTTAGAAATGGATGAAATTATGAATACTTAGTAAAGATGTCCATATAGATAATTACTTATATATAGATCATACATAGTTATCTACATGGGAATGAAATAAATTGTAAGCAATAAATAACTACATCAAAGAGAATTGTTGTCACCAGATATTCTACAAGCATGCAGTGTTCAATAGCCTAGAGTTACACGGTCATATTTCTACGTCATATCTATAATCAAAGATCTCTCAACAATAACCTATGTCATAGAGATATGATTATAGTTGAACTACGATCAAAGCTTGTGCACTATGGTCACATTTTTGATCATAGATATATGACACAGAAATATGAACGGATAATACCAGTTTATCATAACACAGAATAGGATTTGTGAGTTACTGAACACTCAGTCGTTCACAGAACCCAAAATTTAACTGGTACCACAGAAACATTTCAGTGTTTTACATAATTAAAAAGATAAACTGTCCCACAACAGGATACAGGAGGAACTGTCCAAGATGGACCCGGTACTCATATTCACAGCAAACTGAGAAGGTGTGGGAGTCACTCTGGATGAAAAATCCCCACCCCACCGGGGATTGAAACCCGGCCATCCAGCAGGCAATTCAGCACTCCATCCACAGAGCCACGTTCACTCCATTTCCTATACAGTCATTTACAAGGATAGAAAACACTAAAAGTATCTGGGATTCTTGAAAGGGAGTGTAGAGGTTGTATTGAATTATATAAGGGACATTCGAGGAACTGAAAGAAATCTAACATTTTTTATTTACTTCCAATAACTTTAATTCTAAATTTCCAATTATTCGTGGCTGAGGATGGGAGTAAGGTATGATAAAAGCAAATTTCTGACGGAAAGGTGAATTAGTGAAGGCGTATGGAAACTTAATCCAATTTAATGCAACAAGTTTGACTTAAACTTTCACGCAAGAGTTTTCTTTCTCTCCTATCTCTTATGATAAAAAGAAACTGGAGCAGGGAAAAGAGAGATGGGATTTTATCCCCCCTATTACATACTGCAGTCATGTGTCTTATGAAGCTTAGAAGGGATGTGGTAGCATCTTACCATTATCATTTGACGAGGAATCAGTTCCTTCAATTTGCCACACATTCTTCTTCCAACAGTGGAAGCTCTCGAAACATGGACAATAGCACTCAACTCTTCCACAGGAACATTATTCAGCAAAATGAGGAGCTGTAAGGAGAATACAGCTTATTTCAACGTATCTCTCTCTGTGATATTATATATATATATATCGAAAGCAGAGTAAATATTTGAAAGGGCAAAGGTGAACAAATTTCAACTTTTCGGAAAGAAAGAAACCAAGGTTCATACTCTTTTTGCAGGAAAATAAATAAATAAACGCCTCAAATAAATTTTAAGCACCTTTTCTTTAGTGGTTAAGTATAGATTTTGCGACCTGATATAAGCAGTAACTTTGCATGCTTTTGTCTATATGCCAAATTACTATCAAAGAAAAGGGGAAAAAAGGTTGTTTTTTTTGCCACGTACACTATTTATTTAACTTATGTCACTATTATAAATGTTTCAACTAATAAAAAGAAAACCCATACTTCATAATTCATCTTCCATTAATAATTTAATTTATAGAAGTAGTGTAGTTACTTACTGAAAGTAACACTTTTAGACAATCTTTCACTTACTGAGAATAATTCCTTTTCATTTTTGATTTCTATACGAAAGATAAGATTTTTTTTATTTGTTGTAAAAGTATCTGGGAATCCTATATTTTTGTTTGAAAATCTCACGTCAGTGGCTGTTATCCGCAGTGATAATAAATTTATTGTCAAAAAACAGTACAGACTGCGTATGACCACTTGGAGGACAATAAACTAATTTACTCTCCGGAAGCAAGCAAGGGACCATCCCATCAATTCCGATCAAGGGCCCTACGGCAGTGACGTATATTAAAATCCAATGGATCAAGTGATTCACTTCCACCCTCTTGTAAAAACTGAGGTGAATATACACAGCAGATTAAAAAGAACATGCATCAAAAAATAAGACCTTCTTAAATATTTTTTTAGTCCTTAGGAACAAGATGCAAAATTAAGCACTTTCTAAACTGTTCGAACCCTGCAAAGTCTGCATATCTGGTTAAACAATTGTATTGAGTTTTACCTTATTTATAGCAATTATTACCTCATAAGTATATTCCAGAAATTTATTATTATTTTTTTAGACTTTCTGTTATTTATTTAAAAAAATTTAATGATCAAAGACACCCTTTCACAAAAATTTCATCCTTTAGGCACAAAAAACCACAACGAACCCCGGATGTGCTTACCAACTCATACACACTGGATTTAAATAAAGCAACTCGAGTTCTGAGAAACTGTTTTGTGATAGCAGTAAGAAATAGTGGATGATGAAATGACCACGCAACAATACCACCCCACATGTTGCGGCTGTGCCTCTGTTGATGTTTGTACTGCATTAGGGAATTCCTACGCCCAGATGTGGTTGTAATGGTAATCAAACTCACCATGACCTTACACAACTTTTCTTTCTCACAATTATCCTGGAACAAGGATGGAATGGCGTTCCCTTCACAGCACAAAGAACTCAATCTTCACACACACAACCCACTGTCCAGATGTGAGTGGCCAAGAGAGTGAAGATGTTACTTTTGAGTTGAACTACATCATCTGATGTCACTATTCATTAACATTAACTTTTCCTCTTACTGCGTGCTTTCCAATTTTTAGTTAAAACCTTAAATTTAAATTTACATACAAAATCTGAACACATTTGGGGCTGACACAATTGTTCATCTAATTGACATAACTGCGAGTCAACTGAAGCTTCTATGTTCACAGGTTTTAAAAAAATATTAAAAAAGAAAAAAAAAATCCAACTTTGACAACTTATTAAAGATCTTTCTCACGGTATCCTTTGTAATACACTATATCCATAAATTCTTGAAATACTTCAGTGAGGTTTCAAAACTTAATATTGAAAACAATTTAACCCTAGCGAGCAAAGAGTCACTTAAATTAGTAAATTAAAAATAAATGAACAATAAAATATTGTACAAAAAATAACGATAACTCAACAAAACAATACTGAACAACAATTATGACAAATAGGTTTTTTCCAAACATAATAATTAATGAGATTTATTAGCATCTGAATGTAATTAAAATAGATGATATGTAAAACGCACCAAATTCCACATAATTAAGCAGTGGTTAGACTCCTCGATGTTTCATTACTATAATCTAAAAGAACAATTTATGTACTATTATAGATAAAATTAAATATAAGAACAACTCGAAGTAGCACTAGAAATATTACTGTCTAAAATAAATAAGATTATAAATACAAAAAGGGTGATTATAGCAGTTATAAAAGTATTTCAATGTCTTCCTAGAGAATTTAAGTATCAAAAAGATTAAAAGAAAGAATTAATAATTAGGTACATACTTTGCTAGTACATAATGTGTTAGTGCACTAACGGGAAACAATCAACAGTGAACTTAAAAGAGTACAAAGGTAGAATGTAATTTAAGTTTAATCTTAAGATTAGATACACAGGTTGGCATAAGCCACCTCCCTTGGAGTACTTATCTATTTTAATGGTGAAAGAAGTGAATAAATAAATTGATTTTTAAATTTTGTTTGACTTGGAAAAATTATGTAGTTTCTAGATTAAAAAACAGCAATATTAATATAAAAAAAAGCAAATGGCACTTGAATGTTGAGTGCTTGGATCTTCTAATATGAATAAATTGGCATATATATGCGATAAAATCTAAAATATATTGAAACACTCATTTAAAAGAGGGTTGTTACTTTTTGTAATAATGCTATGAAATTATCAAAGTCTGAGTTGAGATATACCTTCACCAAGTTTGATTCCTGATATCCTTCTTCTTCATAGTCAAAACTAGCGTAGCCTGAAGAGAGGGCCTTCAAAGAATCATGGAAATCCACAACGATTTCATTTAAAGGAAGTAGGAACTGTATCATTATTCTATGATCATCAATGTTTTGCATAGACTTCTGAATCCCTCGTTTCTCCAAACAAAGTTGAATCACTGGTCCCAAATATGTGTCTGTAAGTATATACAAAATTATACTTGGTTGATATATACCTACCTTCACCTACAAAATAATCAAATTTTAAAAAATTACCAGGTGTTATTATTGTACCCAGGACTAATGGCTCAAAATATTGAGAAACTATCTGTGGTTCGGGAAAATGAGCTGGATTGGAAAAAAGTAATTCTGAAGTGCGATACTTTTTTATGTTTTTCACTCCTTTAATAGTTGCTGCAAAGAAATAAAACATTAAATAACAACAAATAAATACAATTTTACTGGTACACTCATGGGAGATAAAATTATTTTCATTAGCACTTATGCGTTAGAGAAAAGATCATCAAATAGGGGAAAGAACCTTTGTATGTAACATTTGGAGCAGTGACCACAACTTGCGCATCGTACTCCTGTTCCAGTCGTTGGGAGAACACCTCAAGGTGTAGCAGGCCCAGAAACCCTAGTCGCCATCCTAAACCCAAAGCGGGGCTACAAAATATTCAAGAAAATCATCCCACATTCAGGATCAGAAGAAATTATACTGAAAAAGAAGAAAAGATTTTCAATAACAAATTACTTGCCTAGACTCCACAGCTACAGAAACAGCAGAATCATTCAATGTTAATTTCTCAATTGCACTCCTCAACCCAACATGTTGTGACTGATCTACTGGGTAAAATCCTGCAAAAACCATAGGTTGAGTAGGTTTGAAACCTGGTAGAGCTTCCATAGGGCTATCTTTCAGATAAACAGTGTCACCAATGGTTGCTTCTTTAGAAGATCTCAAGTTGCAAGTCATCACACCCACTTCACCAGCCACACTACAAAAATAAGTTGGTAGTATACAAGAGCTTGTATTCAGATGCATGCTCCAAAATGTGTACAGAACATCCTTACAGTGAGCTAACTGATTCCTCTTGTGGTTTCAAAACTCCTAAACCTTTCACCTCATACATTTTGCCTGTATTGTGCATTTGCACAAAATCTCCCACTTTCACACTTCCATCACAAACAGAGAGTAACAATACAGCCCCTTTATAACGATCATACCAACTATCAAACAGGAGAGCTCGAAATGGAGAATTTCTATTTGCTTGTGGTGGAGGTATTCTTTTAACAACAGAGCGTAGAAGATTCTCAACTCCCAATCCAGTTTTTGCCGATATCTAACAGAAAATTTTCAATAGAAACAAATTTTATCTCACAACATCTCAACGCATATTCACAAGTTAACTCACTCTCAAAACTTCATTTTCATTCATCCCAAATACGTTCTTCAATTGCAAAGTCACTTGATCAGGATCTGCATTTTTCAAATCAATCTTGTTCAATACAGGAATGATAACTAGTTCTTTAGTGAATGCTAGGTAAAAATTTGCTACTGTCTGTGCCTGAACACCTTGATTTGCATCCACTAATAGGATGACTCCTTGACATGCTGATAAAGAACGTGACACTTCACTAGAGAAATCTACATGACCAGGAGTATCTATTAAGTTCAATAAATATTCACATCCATCAATATTATACTTCAAAGAAGCAGTTTGGGCTTTCACTGTTATGCCTCTTTCTCGTTCCACTTGTAATTTGTCTAAAACCTGATTCTGACCACAGTTTTTATCTATGGCACCAGTAATTTCCAGAAGCCGATCAGCTAGAGTACTTTTCCCATGATCAACATGGGCTATTATACTGAAGTTTCTAATGTTTTCTACAGGAATATTAATGTCTTCTGCATTCTGCGAAAGGTACCTTTTACTAATTTCATTCCAATTCCTCAAAGAAACGGCTCTTCCTCGATGCAAAGAATTAGAACTGTAACAATAAAAATCAAAGTTCCCAAAGTCTAAATACCATCGAGAAACAAATACAGCTAAAAGAACCAATTAATTAAAATATCTCACAAAACATTAATCCACCGATGGTTACGCATCACACCAACAGCCTTACATAGGCATTTCTGGCAAATTATCATTGTCCATTAAAATAATCAGATTTTTATTGAAAATCAACCATCATAACGTAATTATACACAAATAACACATAACCTCCAAGAGAGCGACAGGTAGACGCATGGAACCCGCGCATACCAGCCTTCATATGTCTTCCATATCTCCCACCTCTTTCCCCTTTCAGAGCGGAGAATTTGAAGAATCGCGTGGTTGTTCTTCTCAATCAGAGTACGATTTAGGGGGAGGCGTTCTAGGCAGAAAATGTTTGCCCTCTCGTCTCCCCTAAACGAGTGGTACAATTTACGAGTTGCTTCATACCTCCCGTTTCTTCAACGAATAATAGGGTTCGTATTGAACTCTCACCGTACGTAGGAATTAATATGTATGTTTAACACGTAGACGGTAAGAGCCTGTTGAATAATAATTTCTATTGACATGTCAACCATACTTTGGAACCATACGATCGCAAATAAATCTTAAATCGATAAATTACTTAATCGACTAAATAAAATAATCGAGTTAAAAGTCGTTTATTCGTCAAGAGACATTACATGACATCTTACATTATACTATATGACATTCCTTACCCAACTGTATCAGTTTATCAAACCTTTTTTAATTTCCCAAAGTCATGTTTTATATTTATTGCAAGCCTCATAATTCTCTTTATTCGTCCGTTGGAGAGAAGAATTACTTTTTTTAATTGGTATATGAGCATCTAGACTTTCAACAACTATGCAGAATAATTGGAAAACGAATACTTCGAAATTAGCCAACCATTTGCAGGAACAACATGGAACGTAGAGTGGGATATGGCAAACACATCGTGAAAGACAAAATTATGGCAACATAACATAGTTTGAATCTTAGTTCATGGATAGCAATTTTATAAAATGAAACAGCAAAGGGGCAATGGTGACTTGGATGACCCCGGTTAAGGCTCCATTTTATTTTTATTCTTTTATGAAAGAAAAACGTCTGGTCTCCGAATGCTTAAGAAGAGGTTGTCCTACATCGAAAAAAAATCGACTATAAACAATTTAGAGTTGCAAGTAATCTAATGAAAAATATTTCTCGGACTGAAATATTTCGAAATAACGAAGCAGGGATCAGATTAATGTTAATAAAATTTGTATTCAAACCGTCATAATTAAATCGAGAAACCAATGATGAAAAGCTCTACGAGTATAACCAAGCATAAAGATCTCAATATAAGTGATAACGACAGTCACTGACGATAAAAAGATATATGAAATGTCGTTTTAATACCGGAAAATGATGGATACTAGATCGGATCGAAATCAAAGTAATGCACTCACGTTATTACCAAAGATTCACCAGAGTTTTAAAAAAATTACCAAAGTATCAAAAACCAATTATCGTTTCAGATTATTACATAGTTTTTACCTCGAAGTTACATAGTTTTACTTCGTTAACGCTAATTCAACTATTGCAACCATGTCTCAATAAACCAATGAAAAGGACATTAACAGTATAAGTCAAAATATTAAAAAAAACACACAACCTACCAATCACTATCACGAGAGAAATATCTAGGAAATACGACCACGACCATTGCATAACACAGACTTCGTTAGTTCTGAATGAAATAAAAAATATATAATATTTTAAAACTAAATACAATAAACATTTTGCAATATTTTCATAAATTTATGATAAATGCCTAAATTAGTGCTTTTCTCCACATATACAACAATCGTCTAATTATTTTAGCTGAAAATCATCGCTCTTCTTTCCAAGTCGTCACCCGCCGTCATCTGTTCGCCAAATGAAGGAGGCCTCGTCGAAACAAACCAATACCATTTCATTGTTTAACAACTCTTTCCACAAAGTGATCGCATGCGACGACAAGTAGTGCCAGCACCATCGGATCTCCGAATCAAGCCATGGGATCTGTCTCCGACACGGAAAATGAAGGGAACGACACCAGCTCGGAGAGGAGAGACCCCAAGGAGCGTTTTCTCCGTCAGTGGAGAAACGGGGAAGGACCATCAAGGGCTCCGGCACCGAACAGATTTCTCGAGCAGCTAATCCTTGAAAATATCCTGGGAGATCAGTCTTCCGACAGCGAATCGGAAGAATCGTGTGCGAGGAAAGAAGATAGAATGACTGAATTGGCGTTGTGTCGAAGAGATTCCAGAGGACGGCGACCAGACGGAGAAATGCCTCGCTCTAGTGGTGAAGAGACAGAAGATGATTGGAAGCTATGCACACATGTACCCTTTTCGTCTGAATTAGGAATTCAAATCCATAAACGAATCCAGGGTCGTTCATCGGAAGCCCTGAAACGCAAATGTGAAACGGAAATACGTGATGAAGACCAAAATCGCTGTGCTAATTCCAAGAAGCAAATTCAACGTTCGAATGAGACAACCCATACGTATGTCTATCCTCGCGGATTTCTGGGTATAAAACATCAACAGAAGAAATAACTGACTTTCCCTATTGGAGGTGTTATGACAATTAGTTCAAGTGTAAGTGGAATTCAGAAGATTAGATAGGGTGTTTTATTTTGCAGATAATATACTTTACACATTAAAACCTCATTTTGTTAGTCAATATTAAATATTTCGTGTTCCGACAGTCGTTGGCTTTAACAATTAATTATTGATACAATTAGGACAAACGTAGTACTTTGAGGTACATTTAATTTATTAAATCGATATGTAAAACATCCGAGGGGAATATTTAAAACACTTTTTTCATATGAATAAATATGAACAATTTATGCTCTTTTTAAATAATAGATATCCAATGTTAGGAAAATTGAATACACGATATTAATATCTATGAATTTGATTTCAAAATCTTTCAGTCAATCGGTTACAGATGAATATGAAGAATATATAATGGAAAACAGTGGTATATTTATGAGAATTATTTTAGTAAAACATTATTCGCCGTATTATGAATTTCATTGTGTTGTAGTATGTCGTGTTCATTCTGTTAGTGTATAATTCTAGAATAGTTTATCTGTATTTGAGTTTTGTTCTAAGTTAGCTTTATATCCTTACAAATGACGCACTAAAAGATGTGTAAATATTTCCATAGAATTTCTCACTTGAAAAGTACGACCATCAATATGTGCAAATATTCTGAATAAAAAATTAATAATAAATAAAGAGACTTTCCAAATTATTTATTTACAATGAATGTTAAAAAGTATGAGAAACTATTAGTGTATATTTACACTAATTGTTGTAAACAGAATATTAAACTGGGTTTTTGTTATTTGTAGTATAATTCGATTACTGTGGCAGAAATAAATATATATCATAAAGAGTGATTTTGTTTTGATTCTGTGTTTGTATATTATATTGCTTCAGCATGTCGGAACAACGGTGGAGGCTTATTTGTGCAAGCAAAATCCATCTACAGCACAGAAAATATGATAAAATAAATAAATATATTTTATGAGTTGAATTGACACCAGCTTCTTTGATTTGATCCAATGAAAAGAAATGTAAGACGGACCTTTTCAAACTCGGTGAAGTTGGGGGAAACAATCTAGACGAGACGATGCGCTATTTCAAATTTTCACCTGTGACTTACCTAAACCTTACGTATTATGGTAGACGCTAATTTTTGACTGCTGTTTGGCAATTATTTCTTAATGCATTTCGTTCTTTCGGATATTTGCGTATTATTTAAAAGACTTGCCTTGTGCTATTCGAATTCCATTCCTGCTTCTGTATTCCTCCCAAACAATGCTAACAGTCGAAGGTCGAAACAATCGGCTCGGTTCATTTATTCTGGATGCACACGCAATTGGCTGTCTGATCTCATACGGTGCATCAAGATTATTAATTTCGAATGAATGTGTTTTGAGTGGCATATGAATGGTGTCATTCTTCATTGTACATTTTATTGCTTCTATGTATTTTGTTCAATTAAAATTACGAATACTTTCCAATAATGGATGGACAAATAAGCAAACTTTTCTTTATCATGCATTCAACGACAGGAATAAAATAAATAATACGTTCATGCACGAAAAATGAATGAAGAATTATTTACTCGAAGGGAATAGAAACGTTTGATTTCAATATTCCTATTCCGCCACCTCGATCTGTTCTTTCCTTGGCCTCCCCCCCCCCACCCCCCAACGGCGTCGTATCAGGCGGCCGCATCTCGGCCGCGCCTCATCCCCATTGTTCACACCCCTTGAGGTGGCGCATTCCTTCGCCTCGACTGCCACGCCCTCTCCGCGAGGGGATGAAGCGACCAATCGAAGCATTCCCAAGAGTGGTTGTGGTGAAATCCATATCCCACGTTCACGAAAGCACTGGCACAACTCCAGGGAAAAATAATGTTCATTCACACATTCTTTTGTTTCCAGGCATTACAATAGGTATTCTCGTTCTACACTAACATGCTCACTCGAAATACATTATTAAAATGAATATCTTATCGTTCGAATGATTATCACTGTTAAACAAATGAATTTTTAATACCGTTTTATATTCAATATTTAAAAAAATTCAACATTTTTTGGTATAATTGTTATCTCTTGAATCAGAAACCGCTGACGAAACGTTGAGAAAATTGAAAATATCACAAATCTACCAAAAACGGTAGTATTAAAAGTATTTGTGTTGCTGTAAAGGTTCTTTACATTTCAAACGACAACTGTTTAATTGATAACCATCAATTTTAAATGTTCTATTTTAAAAATTAATTCCCTATATATAAGCGGGGATTTTCCGTGACCTAGAGGGCTCTTCATTTGTATCACTTGCCTCTCATTTGTCTTTCGTGCAGCATTCTTCCAACTCAAACGAAATGACGCGTAACGGTCGAAAAGAAGCTTCGATACTTCCACCCTATCGATTTTAATTATTGCAGCTTTCAGTGCCCTAGAAGTGCTCTCAATCACATCAGTGGCATATTTTTCGTGGTATATTCGCTTTGTCTCGCGCATCATTTGGATGGAATCGGAACCTGTCTGCTTTTGGATTTCGTGTTTTACAAGAGCTTTGCCTCAATCTGTCAAATGAATTACATCATTTACGAATATTCTCATCTGCCATTTTGGTGTTTGATAATTAGACCTAATTATTTATAATTATGGTGTAGGATGAATTGAATATAGGGTTTTGAAGTTTCTTTGTGTGAAAAGAAAGTATAACACATTGTGTGATGTTCCAAACATAGAGTTAGTTGTACAAGACTCCTCGCTACAACTGTGTAACAGAACTACACTAGTTTCGCTTTATTATGTTCGTGAGGTTATGGCAGTTATGGCTATTTTGTAGGAATTGCGTCATATAACGTTGTCTGAAGAATATTCATTAAAAAGTATTTGCCCAAAATCCAGTCAAGTAGCCAGGGGTGAACTCGGTAGATCTGGACCCCTCCAGAATTTTTTTTATAAGTTGTAATAAAAGCATGTTATTAGTATAAAATATTGTTACCTTACCATTATTATGTTTGATCAAAAACAAGAATTAAACAAACATTTTAAGGACGAATAACTTAAGAAAAGTTCTGTGAGGACTTTAAACTCCCTTCGAAATAAATTTCAGCCACAATCCCTGTATTAATGTTTTAATATCCGTGTACAGGCTCACGTTTGAAACAGCGCCAAAATGGCGGATGAAGTACTTATCCTCCAGTACTCTTTTAATAATAATAATAATAAATTTATTGTCAAAAAAGTAGTTCAACCTCCGTATGACCACGTGTAGGACAATAAATTAATTTACTCTCCGGACCATCGCATCAATTCCGATCAAGGGTCCTAAGACAGAGGGGAATTTAACATTTCAACACACTCCTTAAATGAGAATAAAATAGTTAGCTATGTGTTATAATGTTAATAGAATACCAGCAAAATTTGTATTTAATAAAACACACAGTTATTCAGAAGTACGCTTTTGTATAAGCGGATTTAAGTTCTCCAGAGAACCAGTCAGCAGGTAGGATGCTTCATGAAGGCATATCGAGATCAGTGTTTACGGAGTCACAGTCATCTGGACTGTGACGACGTTGCAGTTTGTTTACGGTTAGTCGCTTTTCCACCACACACAGAACTGTCAGCATTCAAGATTTCTGCCAGTTTGGTTTTTATCTCGGGTTTTGTACTTGAAAGCTACAAACACTCATCGTCGCATTGAGGAATTTTTAAAGCAAAGGATAGCACATGTACAGGTGGAGAAATAATGCTTCAAAATAAAACGCACGAAAACATTAATTTAAAAAAATGTTCAGAAACAAAAGTGCGGATGAGCAAATTAAATCAATTTTCAGACTAAAATCAATTCCTTTATTGAATGTTTTTAATACCAATGGAGGAATTGCGACGTATAATACATCTACGTCAGTACTAGGTTTGGTGCAAACACATTAGCTTCGAATACGATCAAACATATTTGGACTCTGTGGTCTCTTCTATATTCAAAACTCATCAACGAAAACCAAACCTTGCAAAATGCAATTGTCCCTCCTATTGGACGTTTTTGAGTTCTCAAATCTGAATTGTCGTAATGATTACGAGAGTATCATTATGCTCCAAGAACAAGTCGACGAAATGGGGGAACGAAATATTGCAAAAATCGAAGTGGCAGGTGCCAGTACACGAGAGCTCTCTTGCGGATGAATCGCGTATTTCGACCCTGGCCTTAAAGGTTTCGAGAGAACCCCGTTAGGTTCGCATGTGCAATTGAAGATCGAAATGGCCGTGGAATGCGAATCATACAGGGCTGTGGGGGGGAGGGGAGGGGAGGCGAAGATGAGATAAGGACGTCGGCTATACGCTAAGCCAAGTTATTTTGCCTCGAGAAACTTAACTTAAGAAGAAAAAAAAAAGAACATGAAGGGAAACACACAGTGTTTATTACTTTATTGTATATTTGTCGTAGTACATTACTTTATTGTCCTGAACGTGATCATAGGCAGTTTCTAACAGTTCTCTTGACCATAAATTATTTACTTATTGTCGGCTTCATGTTGGTGCAGAGCTTATACAAAGTATAGCCAACGCTTTTACTTCGCCATCGTCCATAAGAATAATGATATTTGTACCTCGCGTTATGTTGGCAGGATTTGTTTCGAATTTCTGAAAACTTAAATCA
>NNCF01125828.1:459938-472255 GCA_002313205.1 Laupala kohalensis
ATATATATATTAACATGGGCAAGTTCGAAGAGAATTTTAAGTATTTCAATTATGACCTAATCCCAAGAAATTACACTGAAATGAAAACTTGTTTATGAATTTTACTCCATCGGAAGAGATACCAGAGCGCCGTTATGCTACAACAAATCAGTGTGATATGTAGGCAAACTTCTCTAATTCGGGCAGGTTTTCTATGTTGTTCCCCCGAATAGAAAAGAATGTTCCCTCGGCGGTGCTCAGGTGCAGGTGGTTTGAGACCACCCCAAGTAAACTTTAATGTGTAATTCCTCAATTTGCTCAAAAGATCTGTCACATTGAATATAACAAAATGACCCATTTCGGCTGAATTTGGCGCAGATGTCAATACCAATAAAATCAATACTCCACAAAAGATATTACTTTAGTTATAATCTATTTTCTTTAAAAAAATATTTTATTAGTTATCCCTACAGACCCCGTGCCTTATCCATAATACCAGGGTTTTATTGTCATACACAGGTGTTACATCTTTCCGAAATAATTCTATCAAAAATTTCTTCCTCCCCTTCCTGTTCCACTTCTTTCCTTTCCTCGTTTCTACAATTTCTTTCAATGCTTCCCTTATCGCCCCAATTTCTGTAAAAAAAATGTAGAGATAAAGTAGAATTTTCCTTTAGTATCTCTTCCTTTAGCATCCCTTCGTCTGACCCAAGCTGACTTAACCCACTCCATGAGTCTTAAGCCATTTCTCGTGTTTCCCTCGTTCCCGTCCAATACAGAAAGCAGTCGAATACGTCCACAAGGGCATATATCATCGTCTCTCAAATTCATTCTTTTGAAATAAGAATTTAAATTTCCATGACCGGTAATAAATTCTAGGACATATTTTATTAGGTACAAACCAAGATCGATTAACATATGCGAAATTTGTATTAGGTACAATATATTGGTACAAAATAATGCCCCCTTCCCCCTTTTGCATCTGTCTAAGTCAACTTTTGCTTTTCCATTATACTTTTTCATCTCTCTCCTCCATCTTCACAGTTTCTCCTTTCCCTATTCGATATCGAAGATCCCGTGTACCATAATAATAGGATCATTTGGACACAGGTGCCATATTCCCAGAACAACAACTGGCAAAGGTTTTCTAAAAAGAGAGCTTTCTTCTAACGTCTACAACAAATCTCAATTTCTATATTATTTCTTCAATTTTCTTAATTTTTAATGTTCTGCGACCGTTATCCCCAAACACTTGCACAATAAGTCATAACACTTTCTACGGTACCTTTACATAATTCCCTCACTTCTGAATGTGTATTTGTTTATTCCTGTTTCTAAGAGTTGATTCATCATCATTCGTGTAACTTTTTACTCCGTATTGTTGCAAAATGATCATTTCTCATCGATCAATAGACCTTAAATACTCAATTTCCCTCTTTTGGTTTTTTGCACGCGCCAATCTCCTGTTCTAATAATCGGGTTCCTTTATCATCTTGTTGTTATTTTTCTTTTGATATGGTCAAATTGTACTCTCTACTGATTCTTTAATGCATGACGTCAAGGGCTTTCCCTTTCATTCCTTTTTCCAACACTCGTCTGCTGTTTCCTTCAGCAAATAATATACCACATCATCCGCGTAGGATGATGACGACCTCCATCTTTTTCTCTGTCAAAAAAAAAAGAAGAAGAAAAGTTCATAATCTTGTTTAATACGATGTCCCAAAACATTGGCCCCGGGGGGTGGGGGAGGCTAAGGGGTTTATAGACCCCCCCCTCCTCCCCGCTATTGGACCTGAACGCTTAACACATAAAATTGAAGTTGATAACGGGCATACTTTGTCAAATGTTTACCATATTAATAATTGTTATTAGTCATAATTGTTTTTAATAATGTAATTGTTTTGTTGATAATAATATAATTGTTATTTTTAGTAATAATATTAGATTAATAAAATTAATATCAGATTAATAACTTCAATAAATAGTTATATTGTTATTAATAATACCAGACTGTTAATTATTTATTTGATGCATTATATTTAAAGGTAATATTTATAAAATTTGTGTTGCGGAACCGTAATTTTTAAACAAAAATGCTCCTCCCCCCTTGATTACTGCTTGCGAGCATCCAGGTGTTAAGCCTTCGAAAAACTTTTCTCCTCCGATCTCCAAAAAGACTTATCTACCTTGAAAACAAGATTTAAAATAATATTTGTAATCTATTAGTAATACAATTATTTCTTCCGTCATAATCTCATAATTTGAGCTGTGCATTCATTTAGTAATGTTTCCGTCTCGAACCAACTTCCGACCGAAACTACGCCAACAATGAAATTATTTCGTATCGTTAATTGTTGCGTGACGCATCGCGAACAGAAGAGTAACGAAACAACAACAAAAGAGCAGCGACGTGCGCACGAAGAAATAAACAGAGTCGTGTTTTCTTTTCTTAGAGTTCTGGAAATTCAAACTTTGTTTTTCTCTCGCTTCCGAAATTCTTCCGCCTCATAACTGTTAGTTCCCGAAATCACACATGCGTGGGCCACCCACCCGTTGAGGGCACATGGCCGAGGGTGCGGCATCTTCCCAAGGGGTGGAGATGCTGCAGGGAGAGATGCCGGCGGAAGTGGTCCACAAGGACCCCAGAGCATTCCCTTCATTCACTCAGTCACTCCTTGGATTTTGATGGCTACGATCCCTACGTTGTAGGTTGTACAAAAATAACAATTAATTCGTGTTTTTTTATTGTTTCTTACTTTTTATGACTCGCCGAGTACCCGTGACTTTGCTTGTATGAATTTCAGGATTTCTTAGTTTGACTCTTGTTTTCAAAATATCAGCGCCACTGTACTAACAAAGAAAAGTCGATTACCCGAGAAAAAAACAATAGCGGATTGTTGCTGACGTATCTTTCTAGTCTGTTCCTTCCACATCGGAGAATACAAGAGTTCGGCGAATATTTATCCTGGTAAAATGATTTCTTTGTTATTATGGGTGGCCTTGCATGCTTCGTTAAAATTACACGGCGACCTTCTGTCTGTCAAATTACGATAAAAAATGTAGAAGAGTTAGATTTTTGACGACGTAGATTATCCCACGGTCATCTCCGGGGTTTAAGGCATCTCAATGCGACATAGCAAACAAAAAATATTAGTTTAGGGAGTGGTAGGTTTTTATTGGTTTAGGGAGTGGTAGGTTCTCACATTTATAATATTGGTATGTAATTGTAGTAATATATCTCATGTGTACTCAATTTTTAGCTTATCACCTTAGCTTCATCTCTACCGGGTTGTGTCTCCGGGGCTCTTTTCGATATTTTCATCAACAATAATGGGATCATTCTTTGTTCATTTACGGGGCAAGACAAAATTTAAGTCCAAAATACTTTGAAGGTATTGAGGACTATTTTCATTCTGGGTGTTGTGCCCTCCTCCCCCCCACCTCCACCCAAGGGGACTTACATCTAGTAAGTACGTGTTTGGCAAACACAGGGCCCCGAGTTGAGTCTGGCATTACTTCCACTTACTTGTGCTATGCTCCTTCCTTTCTCTTTCCTGACCTCTCTTCGTCATCTCTTGTTCTTTTCCATCCCGACGCTTCTAGGGCTAGGGTATCTTTCATTTTCCTCATTTTTTGTAATGTAATGAGTCAAAAAGGGTAAAAAATGTTCTTCTTTCGTTCATACGGCCATCACAACCACCAAAAATACGCAAGATAAAATATGGCACAATTCCCGTATATCTCGAAACACAATTTTATAATTTTGAAATCTAGTAAAAAGGGTATTTCATGAAGTATTCGGGCTGTCTGTCCTAGTCATATTTTATGTTGTAAGAGCACTTCGTGAGTACGATTTCTCTCCAACATAGAACGAATTATCATCTTTGTTTCGTCGCGATGGAAAACAAAAGTGAGGTTATAGTAGCTTCGAACCATGACCCACCGAGCAGCAATTCGAGGGAATTCGAAAGGGGGGACAAATGAAGTAGCGGATTGTGCCTCGTCATTGGGTTTCACAAAAACAGCAGAGCCAACCAAACACTTCATTGAGACGAGTCCCACGACGTAGCTCACTCGCATTTAGGAGTCTCTGTCGTTTCGTCACTCACGGGTAAAAGAGAGTGTTCGAGAGAATGATTTATTTCTTCGTTCCACAGTTTAATCAACTTTGTGTCTTTTACGAGACCTTCCTCATGGTACAAATCATATTCACGTCAGAAGGAGTGAGTAGCCCCGTTAACAATTAACAGACCGTACAATAATACGTGAACGATAAAATAATTATAATTGTTTATTTATTACTCATAAAATTATTATAAAATATAATATTATAAAATATTTATACATTCATCATTGAGTAAATAATTCGAAATAAAACTTTCAAAATGGGCGGAACACCCATTTTTTGTGGGGCTTTACGGCTCGTCGACATCGAGGTCATTAGAGCCCTAAATTTTTTTGTACAGGTAGGGAAAATGCAGTTACGCACTAGGGAGAGCCAACACGACTCCCCCCGCGCGTGGGACTCGCCGAATGACTCAACCATACCCACTAAAAACCCTCCTGAATTACAATACATCAAAACATATATAAAAAATATTACAAAAATGAGGAAAATGAAAGATACACTAGCCCTAATGGCGTCGGGATCGAAAAGAACAAGAGGTGACCAAGGGAGGTCAGGAAAGAGAAAGGAAGGAGCCTTCCACTAGTAAGTGGAAGCAATGCCAGACTCAGCTCGGGGCCCCGTGTTTGCCAAACACGTACTTACTAGATGTAAGTCCCCTGGGGGGGGGGCACAACACCCAGAATGAAAATAGGTTGTTGTAAATCAACTTATTGCACGATTACAGCAGTTTATATTTTCGAAGCATTTTCTCCTTTTTCTTGCTATTGTTATTCCGCATATCTGTACCATCTCTAAAATCGAATTGTTTTAAAAACGTTTCTGCGGTAGATTTTCCACGAGAGTAAGTGAAGTCGTAATCAAAATGAAGTTCAAAACTGCATCGGAAATACGTTCTGCGAGTTAAAAATATCTGTCTCATGGATCTTAATATTTTCTTCTTATGCTCTGCTACCTTTTTATAGAACGAATTCAACGTTAAAATAAATTTTGGAGAGTTAATGTTGTGTGGATATGCAAGGAAGTTATCATTAATATTTTTGGGTAATTTTCCAAATTTTGTGCAGACACTTCTCCGTTTTATTGTTAACGAGCGACAATCTGCAACATAATTAGCGTAAAAAAGAGCACAAGAAAAATACAAGAGGAACTTACAACAATATTTAAATTGGAAGTAATATACAATAATGAAACAAACAAAATTATTTCTTAAAAGTAATAAATATGAAAACTGATCAGAACACTCACAAACCCGTTAAATAAATAAATAAATTTATTGCCAAAAAGGCCGTTACAAACTGCGTATGACTACTTGGAGGACAATAAACTCTCCGGAAGCAAGCAAGGGACCATCCCATCAATTCCGATCAAGGGCCCTACGGCAGAAGCGGATTCAAAAAATTCAGCAACAATTCATTAATAAGATGAAAAGATAGCTACGTGTTATAATACTAAAAAATGTATTTTACATCTACAATTTATTATCGAACTATAGATTATTCTGAGTATAGTGTTTAAAAATCATAAGAATTGAAATAACACTAAATTCACGATGTATTGTTACAATAAACACGCCCCTAGACAAAAGCCTAGAGAACCTGTATAAAAAATCCGCCTCTACCCGAAGGAAAACAGGAGCAAAACCCGGGCCAGGATGGATGTCAAGCATATGTTTGATGTCTGCGTAGATAGATTCAATGTGAAGCATCGATTTAAGTATATGAACGTAATAAACAACTTGATAACATAGATTGTTAGTGCAACAACAATTCAAATTAAAATTTTAATTCTTTATCGAGCCGTGAGTAGCGTAATCTGGGACACACATTATGAGCGAACAGCATCGGATCGTCAAGCGACGAGAGGAAATTCAATTCGTATTTTAAAACAAAAATAACAAAAGTAATAATACATAGTTTAAATGTCAGATTAAGATTCGCCTGAGGTCCAGAAAATACTCCATGTAATGGCACCTCATTTGTGTCAACTGGTAAGGTGTAGAGGGACACTTCCAAACAGTTATGTTTTTAAGATGACATATACAACAGTAGGGAAAGGAGAAACTATAAACAAACTTTGTTGTTCTTGCTGGATGTGGAGAGGACGCCAGTTGTTCCGACGGAAGAGCTCTCGCTTGATAACGATCATAATGGCAATTATTACAATTCTTCGTCCTCCATTAAAAGGTGATAGCTGCTGCCCTCTGAACGGCCGGAGAGAGCTGGAGTACCTCGCGTCGCCTCGCCTCCTCTGCCGATGCCCCAGAGGGGAGACTCCGGCGTCGAAACATTCCCACGCGAAAGACAGTCTCTTTATGCGCGCATTGGGGTTCACGTGAGAACGTACGCCATCTTGTTTATCTATTTTACTCCCAATGTTTGTCAATTGCTTTTTTTCTCGTTGTTTCTTTCGATGTCTCCCCAAAAGCAAATGGGAACTCATTAGATTCTAGAGGCGGGGGATTTTTTGTGTCCCGTTTTTATGAGGATTTCTTTCTATTGTTTAATAGAGACACGTCGAAATTATTTTTAGACTTGTCTTCTTTTATTGTTAGATTTTTATTTTAATTGTGATCACAGACGTGAAGATCTCGTATTCTATCGCGGAAAGTGGAAGACACGGCTTTTTAGAGTTCAAATCGCTCCTAAACCCAAACGAGGGGTGGGGGTAGATAAATCCCTCGAATTCACGAGTAGTGTTTACACAGTGAATCAATGTTACGAACAAAATCAACATAGTAATCTCATTCAAAGGAGAGTATGTAGTTCACAACAGAACAGGGCCCATGACTGAGCCTTGTGGGACACTCGTATGTAGAATTGAAGGTGCCCCAGCGCAGAAGGAGAATAAGGTGTGAATTGTGAATGGTCTGGAAGGAAATAACCATAGAGACCGGAAATGAGGTATTGCGAGCCAATAAAAGGCCGGGGGCTCGCTTCATTACCTTTTTAGATGGTTTTTTATGGGTCTCATAAAGCAGCGGAGGAGAAAGACGTGGATGCAAGGTCGTTGTGTCTTGTGTGAAACTATTTTCTCTCTCATCAGGGCGGCCCACTTCCTTTCAGTCTCTTTTTCACGCTCGGGGCGCCGAGATATGTTCACGCTCGTTTTATACGCTTCATAGAATATCTTACACAGGATTTGCGTTTAGCTGCTACGTCTTGGAAATCGATTTAGTGCTTAGCGTTAGTGATTGGTTGTCTATCTTCTGTAACTGGTTTATACGTTTTCTTCTGAGTCTTCTAATAAGAAAAAAATTATAACGAGATTTCCAGCGCAGAACGTAGGCAAACCAAGGCTTTATCCGAGTCAAGATTTACTTTTATCAATTACTTTGTGTACCATTGAACAGTTGAAATTTTATTCTTGAATATATTTTAATCACGAAGAAGTTTTAAATGTTTTGAATTTTTATAACATTGTAAGTTTCAATTATTTTGTAGTAGCGAGGAACTAATATTTAATCTTCCATCGTTATTGAATCATATATCCGTCTCATAGTTAGTATTCTTCATTCTGACCGATTTCTCAACACTCCTTCTCGTGCATTGCGCGTGTGAATGCCCAAAGCGTCAGCGATCATAACATCTCTCGTCGTCGCCTCTTCTCTGTCTGAGATCCGTTGCAGGAGGTTGACGCCCCGTTGCCCCCACCCCGTTCCCCTGACTGCGGCGTGTTTTGATTCGAGTCACCGCCGACGTCGCTTCTCACGCGGGGGCGGAGGATGGGGGCGGAGGGGGGTGTCACAGCTCACGAATCGGGGCACACAGCACTTGTCGCAGCAGCAAAGAGGCGCTGACGGGAAGGTCATACGACACCCTGCGTGGGGGTGGGGAAAATCGGTATTCACAGAGAGAAAGTCGAGTTTTATCAGGAACGTGTTAGAGGCCGGTATTACTACGTCATATGTGTTTTGTGAAAGATATGACACAAGTTCTCTCGACGAGAACGAAAGTCGTCAGCTCAACTATTATCAAAGGTTGTGCATAACACGGACACAAATGTTTCATCCAAAACTCACAGATTGATAACAGACATAAGACACAGAAATGTAACTGCAATACCGGTCTCGCGTGGAATATTCGTAAACATATCAAAATAAAAGCACAACTTCAAAATGCTTTGGAATTTTATGGGGAAAATGTTTTCGGCTGAATCATGTCATTTCTGTGTTGCAAGAAGAGACGTAATCCATAGTCTTATTAGAAAGAGTGAAATATAGTTTAATTTAGTGATACAAGTATGGAAAGTATATGCGTAATAAAACTTTAGTTCTTTTTCTTTCTGGAAATAATGTTTTTAAGTGGAACTATAATCGACACCCTTCCTTCCTTCCTTCCTCCCCCATCGCGATTAAAAAGGACGTAGAAGAAACGACATCTCTCAAAATCCTCTTTCGTTGTGTTGTTGTTATTAGCAGTAGAATCAAGTGTTTTAGAATATTTTAAAAATCACATATTACAATATTGGAACGAGTATTTTTCATTTTTATCTCAACTGTTTGGTGATCCAACCAGACTGTTGGCTAAACTGGTGTTCGATATCTGTTTCACGAGATTGTATTGTCATAGAGCTAAACCAGAGAACGATTTTTCGGAAATGAAGACTTATTTTCAAACTTCTCCGATTGAATCAGATTTTGTAGAAGAAATTCACTACGTAACAGTACACACCATCGATTTTGAAACTGATATTTTCGTCAAAATAATTCAATATTTTAAAACTATATTCTATATTGGCATGTATTAAAGATATCAAAATACCGGAACAGACGAATCCACTTTGCGTTATATATCGTCCAAAGTCACATTTTGAAAAATAGTTGAATATTTATGACTGAGTACTAGTATTGAATTACACAGAATAACTCAAATGCCATCGCACAACCGGGAGGCAGCAGACTCCAAATAATTGGAAAAGAATAAAAGTTATAGCGTTATTTATTTTTCACGCGAAGTATAAATCATTTTTTGAAGCATACAGAAGAAACCCCATCCTGGCAAACCGGGTTTTTCTCCGTTTTTCCTTCGCGTAGAGGCGGATTTCTTATACAGGTTCTCTAGGCTTTGTCTAGAGGCGCGTTTATTGTAACAATAAATCGTGAATTTAGTGTTGTTGTTTTTTCAACTCTTATGATTTGTAAACACTATTCTCAGAATAATCTATAGTTCGATAATAACTTGTACATGTAAATTTACAAACATATTTGCGTTAAATTACAAACATATTGACATTATATATGTATTATAACTCGCAGCTAACTTTTTATCTTATCTAGGAACTTTTGCTGAAATTTTTGAATCCACCTCTGCCTTAGGGCCCTTGATCGGAATTGATGGAATACGTCCCTTGCTTGCTTCCGGAGAGTAAATTAGTTTAACGTCCTCCACGTGGTCATACGATGCAGTCTGTACTGTTTTTTGACAATAAATTTATTATTATTATTATTATTATAAATATGAATGTAAACAATCAAGCAACATTTTCGACATTGTTAAATAACAGAAGATGAAATCATTTCTCTTCTATTGTTTCCAGATCGTTGTGGAAGTCATGTAAATATTTTTTTCTTTCTCTGGGGCTTTAGGGTTCGTCATCGTGAAGGTCATCAGAACCCTCTAGATCTAGTTTATGTCCGTCACACACACTATTCGTTCTCTCGCGTTACCTCTTTACTCGATTTTTTATCAGCGATTACCGTTTCCATCGTCTTCCTTCATAACTCATTGTTGCCTTCGCGTTCTCTTCGTCAGTCGCTCGCGTGTTTCACTCAGAGACTTGGCTTTTTCTAATTCCTCATTCGACACCCAAAGGGAGGAGGGAACATCGTCGGGATTCGAGTTCTGAAGGGATGCAACTCACTCATTTGTGCTCCTACAAACGACTCATCACACAATGGAACATTATATTAATTTTATCTGCTCTCAAAATAGTCACGTCGTTTATATGTAGTCTCATACGACTACCCGGAGTTTCTTCAATTTTCCTTCGGACAATTCATTGGAATTGATGAGACAGTCCCAAGCTTATGTTCTTGTTGTGGTCATTCGTAATTTAAAGCGATCTTTGGCTATTATTCGCACGTGTATTTTTCTTGAAACGAAATTCCTTCTCTGTGTCGAAGTTGCTCGACGCTGAATGTTTATAACACGAACATGGCGCCCGAACTACATTCACACTTTTTGCTTCAGTTGCGCGTCGCTGTTGTTTACCATTCGTCTTTTGTCGTAGCTGCGAACACGAGACAGTCGTTAAGTGGAGAAGGTTGATAGAGTTAAACAAACGTTAATTGCCTGTCGTAAATACTAAATCCCAAGCATTTCGATTTCGGACAAGCGCCTTTCATCCCACCGCCTCGTCAGTCTCTCAAACGTCCCTTCCACCTCCAAGCCTCATCCCTCGGAAGAAAGGGAGGCTGCACGTCTGTCGACTCCAGATGCGATGGGAGGAGCTTTATATCGGCATCGCGCAGTAGAAGTGATTGACACGCGATAGAGACGACGGTTCAGGGAGAATGTGAATGATAAGAGAAGGAAAGAGAACAGAACAAAAAGCGAGACACAACACGATGAAGCTGACAAACAAAGAAAAGAAGTGAATGAAGATGTAAGAGACAGACAAAATTACGGAAAAAGAAGCCTTGCGATGACGGACATGGTGGGCAAAAAAATGAAAAAAAAATCATTATGATAAAACGACGAACACTATGTTAGACCGTAAAAAATTGGCTCAAAGTAGCCCTTGACTCAAAGGGCATTCACAACCACAATTTCCTTTTAAGCAGGTACATCAGTCCACGGTAAAAATAGGAAATCGTCTCGTGTTGTCCCCATAGAAAAGCGTTCGATTGTGATTCACGAAGACACATCGCGATGAAGCCCCTGTGGAAAGCCCAAGAGAGCGTGGAGGAAATAAGTCCGTAAAATAAAATGAAACAAAATAATAATAAAATTACAACAAAAAGAATTACAATGAGATAAAAATAAAATAAAAATTTCAAAAAAATGTAAAATGGAATATGACGAAGAGCTAATAAAACTTGATAAAACTAATAAAACACTGAATAAAGAGATTAACGTAACAACTTTTCAACACTAAGCATATCCTCACACACGCCTCATCGCATCTTCTTTGAACGTGAAATCATGCAACAACTGACATCAGAATCCCAAAACATTACAGATGTCTCCAAAATAAACAGGATTTCAATGAGTGTTTGTACTACTCTAAATTTTTAATGCATTTCTGAAAGTGAAAATATTCATATCGTTGAGGGAAATTTCAGTGCAACGATGAAAAACTGGAAAATTTTGATTGTCACATTATTCTCAAAATGCCGTTGTGGAGACTCAATTCGAAAAGTAAAAATTTTATCTTCAGCTGATGTAAAACGGAGATTCATAAAAAAAAGAGAAGAAAATACTTTGGGAATTGTTTGCATGACAGACAATAAAAAACACCATGTATATTTATCTTAAAAATTCTCAGAGAAAGATAAAACCCTTGTATTTTGAATTGAAGAGATTTACAACGTGAAGCATAAGGAAACCTCCAGAGTGAAATTTCATGCATTGCAAACTCTTTCTTGGTAAAAGCGCCATCTAGTTGCCAGTCACTGCTTCATGGAAGAGCCGCTTCACAGTGTTCCGCTCTGGTTCCTTGCGTTTAGTAAAGAAATACAAAACCATCCTTAAACCTCAAGAACAGTAGCCGTGATCGTCTAGTGGTGAGGACATTGCGTTGTGGCCGCAATAACCCAGGTTCGAATCCTGGTCACGGCAATAGTGTTCCTTTTTCTATTGTGCAAATTTTAAGTTAATACTTCAACCAATACTCAACAGTCAATAGAATTCCACAACCCAAGGATAATCTCGACTGTTGATAAAAACAAAACTTCACTCTTTCTTCTCAAATTAAACTCCATCACATTGACTGAAACGTCAGGCGCCTAAATGAGAGATTATCAAATTCCTGCCGAGGTATAATATCCCCTTACAAAATCCTAACGCATTCATGTTTCATTTTGTATTTCTTTCAAATACAGCTCGTGATGTCAAGAGGTTGGAATCGGGGTAATAAGACACACACACACAAGTGTTTAACTTAAAGTATTAATCGAAAAATGTCGAAGTAAATAAATCAAAGTTGAACATTTTGAAACAATTTTGCAACAAAATGAATTTTTTAAACTTTGGAAAAATATTTGTCTCTT
>NNCF01125829.1:0-78487 GCA_002313205.1 Laupala kohalensis
TGATACAACAACAATAGTATATGACTAGAATTGTTCGAGAACTGTACTTATATTTTATTTTAAAAACAATTCGTTGCACTTATAATTTACAGTTTATCCTTACAGCACGGTATTTAATAATAATTAGGGGGTTTAGTATTGCACTACCAAATTAATTGCGTAATTCGTAGACGATTTTATTTTTAATTAAAATGAAATAGATATTATTCCTCGATTTTACCACATGGAAGTGTCAGTAGATAAAAAGTTTTGTACGTTTGGATGCAATATAAGATGTCGGCGAACCGTAAAGCCCCAATAAAAAAAAGATGTCCTTGGACGACAGGGATGTTTGTGAAATTCGTTACATTCAGTTTCCTAAACGTGGAACAGAAAGACTTAAAACAAAAAATGTTGTGACAGAAACTTGCGTGATACTACGTTTCTTGTTTTCTTTAGTTTATGGAACTGGAAAGTTGTATTTAAACAACACGTGAGTTCATGTATTGCGCTCTTACCTGTTAATGTCGGACAAGGATATTATATTATCAGTCAATATCGACCCCCCGTGAGAAAATCAGTCCGTTATTTAGTATGTCCTCTCTTCATTTTATATTTTTAGATAGCATGATGACATTAAAACGACAAACAATAGGGCTACGTGGTTGACGACAAACGTATTTAAAGAATTTATTTCCAGGCATGGGTATTTTAGAAGTTATAATCGAAGAATATGAAAATTTGAGAACAGTAAACAGTAGTTCATGTATTATGTGATTGTGAATCATGGGGCAGAAAGAGCGGAATTCAAATGAAGTTGTTTAAAATTTGATACGCTAAAATTACGGAATAGGGAGTAGTTAATAAACAGTAGGGAAAGATTTGACGTCTACCATCAATACATATATTCTATAAATTACAGGATAGTAGAAACAAGAGATTATTATGACTTGAGAAGAGTTCGGGAAAATGTGGTCCTTGTAATGACACGTTGCAGACAGGAAAGGTAAAAAAAAAAACTTCAACCAAACTTTTAAAATGAATTGTAGGGTTATTTAGGGGCAATGAATCAATGCGCTCCTGAAATTATACAATTTGATGAGAAAGCGCATCCCACAACACCTAAAGTATGATATAACTATATAAGAAATATGATATTACAATTAGTGTTTTCCATTCACTGCTCTGAGTGTCTGCTTGCACCGGACAACCATGTCATAGCTCCGCGGCAACCAATGACCGTTGTTAGCCCCAAAAGTTAACGAAACTACAATTGAATATAAACAATTACTAGTATATAAAAATAACCTTTTTGTTTTCATATATTTATAATGCAATATTACCTGTGGAGCATTCTATATTCGGATTAATAATGATGGAGAGGTACGCCTCGATAGACAGATGGAAGAACCGTATCCCCACACTGGTGTAACTTCCCTGTCAAATGGAACAACATTTTTGCACTTGGGAAAACACAAAAATGCTAGTGGAAACGCCATCACAACAGCTAGTGGAAAACGCCATTAAATAATCTCTGGACACTATTCGGCTAAGTTTAAGTATTCATTTATGTAAGTCATAAAGATTCTGTACATTGTGCAACGTACGTTTGCAGCAACATCTCCGTTCCTTATTCTAACATGAAGAACCAAGATGCGCTTGCATTACTCAGCTCGACGGCAGTGGCTCAGTGGTAGCGTCTTCGGACGGCCATTTGTGCGGACTGAACGAGTGAGAGCGGTGACGAGTTCGATCCCCCCGTTCGACAAACGATGTAGGGTGAAGCATGACTGAACCCTTTAACCGACGTACACACCGTATGTTGGGTCGGTAAACCGATTTAGCGTGGAGTTTGACTCTACCCTTCAACCGACTTCGGTCGGGTCGGTGTTTCTATGTGACAATCCCCCACACCTTGGGAGGAAGGGTGCTGACAGACAGCCCCGCCTGTCACAAGCTAAAATAAATGTCAAGAGAGTCATTCACCGAATATTAGTCTTTATGTTTTTAAAGAAGACCTAATTTGTAACATAGTAAGACCATCGAAAGAGCTTCACGATAGACAACTGCTTGTCTCTGGCGTTTGGGGCATGCGCTCTTCTTCTATAGCAGCGTCAGTCCTTCTTCAAGCTCAGATTCGAGATTTAACTTCCAAGAAAAGGAAATGCTAATAAGTATATAAAATAAAGTTTTGTACAATAAGAAGGTAAAAGAATTAGCACAAACTGATATAAAGAAAAATGAAAAAAATATGCAAAATAAGGGAAATTATATTAAAATAAGTTTGAAAAATACACCACGAATATTTATCGAGAATTTTATAAGAAATGACTTTTCTTTATTAGAGCGCTTTTTTTCTAATGTGTTCTTGGGAAACGTTTCCCCATTACAAACATTAAATTTTCAAGCTGCACCTAAATATAATTTAAACCAACAAGCCTATTAAAGGCCACTATATGTGTTCCTATGGTGACAACCCCAAAAACGGCTCCCTACTTACTACAGCACCGCTTTGGAAGAACTAAAAAGCTGGTGCAGGGTGGTATGAATAAAAAAGAGATGCTCGCCCGAGCATGCTCATGCCACCATGAGCTTTTACTCTTTTGTTATATGGATAAAAACCTCAATGCTAGCATTAAGTTAACATCTTATTATGTGAATACAAATTTAATGGTGCTAGTAATCTAGGACTTGCAAGTCTCAATCCTGTATCAGTCTCTGGCAAGATATTTAGTTCACAATATAACTACTAGATCGCAGATACATCTCCAAATGAAGAACTTATGCTTCCATGGAACTTCAAGAATAGTATATATTTGAAAGCTAGGTATGAGTGTCTTTATCCTTCAGAATAGATTAAGCGAGTAAAAAATTCTTGAAAACTTAGTTTCATAACATAAATATTTTCATTATTAATATTTCAATAAAACGGGAGTTTTTTTAAGACAAAATACTTCTTAAATTTTAAAAGCAATGATTAGCTAATACCCCTCTCCCCCACTTACTGCGCTAAGAAATGAAAAAATAAATATATTAACTGATATAATTGAAATCTTAAGATTTAAGCGAAAGAAGTCATTTGAATGTGAAGTGTTTATAAGTAATTTAAATTGAAGGAGACTCAGAATGAAAATCTTTGCTCATGGTATAGTCCAAACTCATCAGACTGCTTTAAAAAGTATAATATGTGAAACAGTGTATGTGACGGGGTTCACAGTAACTTTTCTGTCACCAATCGAAACAGAAGAGGCAGAAGACGAAAGCGTCTTCACAGTATTGCTAGGTGACAATTTCACCTACTCGAAGTTGTAACCAATCAACTTTGACATATTTATTCCAATGCACAGAGCGCTGAGGCAGTTAATCGCTCTACTCCCACTAATTAATGACACAATGAAATCTGTCTCTGGAAATGGAAGGGGAACTGGAGAAAACCAGTTAGGACGTTTTAGCGTAGTGTAACGCAGCATTCATGTATACGTCGTCAACTTTGAACTGCTGTATATCGGACAATATTGGGTTTTTAGAGCCCCATATGGTCTTACAAAATTTCAAATTAGGTCTTCTTTAAAAACATAAAGACTAATATTCGGTGAATGACTCTCTTGACATTTATTTTAGCTTGTGACAGGCGGGGCTGNGGACAATATTGGGTTTTTAGAGCCCCATATGGTCTTACAAAATTTCAAATTAGGTCTTCTTTAAAAACATAAAGACTAACATTCGGTGAATGACTCTCTTGACATTTATTTTAGCTTGTGACAGGCGGGGCTGTCTGTCAGCATCCTTCCTCCCAAGGTGTGGGGGATTGTCACATAGAAACACCGACCCGACCGAAGTCGGTTGAAGGGTAGAGTCAAACTCCACGCTAAATCGGTTAACCGACCCAACGTACGGTGTGTACGTCGGTTAAAGGGTTCAGTCATGCTTCACCCTACATCGTTTGTCGAACGGGGGGATCGAACTCGTCACCGCTCTCACTCGTTCAGTCCGCACAAATGGCCGTCCGAAGACGCTACCACTGAGCCACTGCCGTCGAGCTGAGTAATGCAAGCGCATCTTGGTTCTTCATGTTAGAATAAGGAACGGAGATGTTGCTGCAAACGTACGTTGCACAATGTACAGAATCTTTATGACTTACATAAATGAATACTTAAACTTAGCCGAATAGTGTCCAGAGATTATTTAATGGCGTTTTCCACTAGCTGTTGTGATGGCGTTTCCACTAGCATTTTTGTGTTTTCCCAAGTGCAAAAATGTTGTTCCATTTGACAGGGAAGTTACACCAGTGTGGGGATACGGTTCTTCCATCTGTCTATCGAGGCGTACCTCTCCATCATTATTAATCCGAATATAGAATGCTCCACAGGTAATATTGCATTATAAATATATGAAAACAAAAAGGTTATTTTTATATACTAGTAATTGTTTATATTCAATTGNTCTTCCAGTGCTCTATTCATGCTGAAAATAGCTAGATGAACTTATAACTCTCTTTTATTTGAAGTTAGAAAGTAAAATACATATTCAGAATATTATTTCAAAACATTAGCGATATATCAGTCGTATAAATATCGTAAAAACGATATGTAAATGCAATTTCGTTGTGGACTGAAATTGGTGTATTTTCGTAACTGCAGTGCGTTTGCTGTCCTCCCTTGTATTTTATCATTATTATATCTTTCATTTCAGTTTACGAAAAGTGTATTCTACGTCTGATTGGACTATTTACACTGCTAAATATAACTCAGGTATCTTGAAACAGTATAGTAATGTGTACGTATAGACAGAAATTATTTGACTGCGTCTATACCAAACACTCAAGTGAAATACCGCTAATGCGGATGTAATGCATACTAATTGTACTTTACGTACAGAAAATTTTAGCAAAATCTTTGGAGTCATTTTTGAGAGACATTAAAAAGAGCTCTTTGAACTTCATGTGATGTACTCTTTGTTTTAAAGTAAGAAAAAGCGCATGCAACGACATCAAGTAAATTCTACCGTAAATACGAAATGCGATTTAAATTGATTCATCCATTTACTCAGAATCGCTGCGCACAGACGGGCAGACGGACGGACGTTATGCCGAAAACCACTTTTTCAGAATCAGGGATCGCCAAAACGGATATTTTAGTCGAAATCTCGCTTTCGAATTTCTTCACGATAATACTTTCGATATACGAGTATGATCAATCCATGCTCCCGGGGAACCACGATTTCATTTAGCTGTTGCGAATAAATCGGAATCGCGCTTCCCAATTTATTTCGCTCTTTTCCATTTTCTTTCAGACTATACCAAATCATAGCCTTCGAATGACTAGAAAATTTACACACCACTATACAGGAGCCTCAGAATAAATTTGTTGCTGTTTTATTTCAAGAATCAATTAAGTTTTATACACGAATTAAAATTCGATATACTCGTACATTTTTTGTGTTATTATGTTTGATTAGTTGCGTTTTAATTTTTTTATTGAACTTCAGTCATAGTGCTGCCCACATTCGTAGCGAAAACCATATACGTCTGACAAGGGGACTTTCAACAAGTTCAGGTCGAAAGTGGTCCAGACTTTTCTAATACTGAATCATATTGACTATAGTATGTCCACTCAAAATATTAGCGATGATGGCACATAACACTGGAAGACACTGAAAGAAAAATTGATTAGTTTACCAATTTTTACCGTCTACCTTTGTTAATGGATGAATGAGTTATTCTTTCCCTTCTGATATCTTGCCTTTTTTAACTTATTTTATCGCGTAGATAATGTGATACATATTTATTTTACCATGTAAATGTATTTGCAAAGAGGTTAAGTGTGAGAGAAGGTATCGTGACGTAATGTCACATAATATCCTCTTTCGATACTGTATCTCAATATAAAAAAAACGAATATTTATCGTTTTTTAAGCAAGACATTTTACACATTTGTGAGACTTTAATTATAAAGTTTTACTACTTTGGTTTTCGTATAAAAACTTAAAGTATCAGTGGTATTTTAGTGCAATATATAAAAATGAAATTAGCAAAATGAAACACATTTTGTGAATACTTTAATACATATTCTTCTAAATACTAAAAGTTTTTATTGTGTTTAGTCTTCAGATTATTTGTACTTCAGCTTGGAATTATTAATATTGAGTGGATTTTGTTTATTACATGAAACTACAAGTGAATGAAGAAACAAAAACTAAACAATATTACAAATAGTATTTCAACATTAACGCAATATACATTAGTGGCAAGAACTGTACTGAAATACGTTTATATTATGCGTTGACAAGACTATTGGCTCACTAACACTTTGATATACGTCGTTATAGAGTGAAGGGTATTTTCCTCATCGGCATTTGACACAGTTGGTAATTCTTTTGGTAAACGTGAAGTAACTCGACTAGAATGAAGTACTTAGAAAGTAATTTGATGATTTAACTTTCTGGTTCCTTTAGAAATTGTCAATTCCTGCAATCCGTGCAATTTTGCTTGAAAAACACATAATTCGTGGCATGCAAGATTGCGACATTTCATCGTTTATTCGATGTGCCTAGTGTAAGATACATTTGTGTCTTGAACACTATACATACATGCCATTTTTGTAGAAATTTTGTAGAATAAATGTGCTTGAATATGCGTGAGATATCTGTGTTGGTAGTTTTGTGTTTCTTACGTCACTCGCGTGCCACTTCACTCTTAGGAATATTTCACTTATGTTCCGAACGTGGAATTAAATTGATTCAGGAGTACTTGGTAATTGTGGAGCTTTACCAACATTATCAAAGCATGATAAATTAAAAGGCGTTTCAATGTTGCTCATTGTTTTATTGGTATAAAGCTTTTTCGGCTGCATAGCAGCCATCGTCAGTAACATACACTGAGTATTGAGGAATATTTTTGGCGAATGCCTTTGGAGTACGGCAAAGTAGGCCTCTTTATGGTATTTACAGGCCTCTTTGGGCGTCTTAATGGCCTCTAAGAGCCTTTTTATGGCCTCTAAGGTCCTCTTTATGGCCATTACAGGCCTCTTAATGGCCTCTAAGGGCCACTTTATGGCCTTTTCAGGCCTCTTTACGCCTCCTACTGGCCACTAAGGGCCACTTAATGGCCTCTTTATGACATCTACAAGCCTTTTTGGGTCACATTCCGGCCTCTACATGCCTCTTAATGGCCTCTAAAGGGCTCTTTTGGCCTCGTAATGGCCTCTAAAGGGCCGCTATATGGCCTCTACAGGCCTCTTTAGGCCTGTTAATGGCCTTTAAAGGCCTCTTTAAGGCCTCTGCTGACCTCTTAATGGCCTTTACAGGCCTCATTAGGCCACATAATGGCCTCTAAGGGCCTCTTTATTGCCTCTACAGGCCCCTTTGGGCCTCTTTGTGGCCTCTACAGGCCTCTTAATGGCCTCTACAGGCCTCTTAATGGCCTCTAAAGGCCACTTTATAACTTTTACAAGACTCCTTGGGCCTCTTAATGGCCTCTACAGGCTTCTTTGGGCCTTTTTATGGCCTCTACAGGCTCTCTTAATGGCCTCTACATGCCTCTTAATGGCCTCAAAGGGCCTCTAATGGCCTCAAAGGGCCTCTTTATGGTCTCTACAGGCCTCTTCGGGCCTCTACAGGCCACTTTGGACCTCTTAAGGCCTCTAAGGGCCGCTTAATTGTCTCTACAGGCCTCTTTGATCCACTTGATGGGCTCTAAGGGCCTCTTTTTGGCATCTATAGGTCTCTTTGGGGTTTTTAATGGCCTCTAAGGGCCTCTTAATGGCCTTTAAAGTCCTGTTAATGGCCTCTACAGGCCTCATTGGGCCTCTTAATGGCCTCTAAGGGCCTTTTTTGGCCTCTAACGTCCTCTTAATGGCCTCTAAGGGCCTGTTAATGCCCTCTAAGAGCTTCGTTATGGCCTCTACAGGCCTCTTTGGGCCCCTTAATGGCCTCTAGGGGCCTCTTAATGCCCTCTAAATGCTGTTTTATGGCCTCTACAGGCCACTTTGGGCCTTTTAATGGCCTCTAAGGGCCTCCTAATGGCCTCTAAGGGCTTTTTAATCCTTCTACTGGCCTCTTTAGGCCTCTTAATGGTTTCTACGGGCTTCTCTGAGCCTCTAAAGGTTTCTTTGGGCCTCTTAATGGCCTTTACGTGCCTCTTTATGGCATCTACAGGCCTCTTAATGGCATCTACAGGCCTCTTTGGTCCTCTTAATGGCTTATAAAGGCCTTTTAATGGCTTCTAAAGGCCTCTTTATGGCCTCTTAGGGCCTCTTAGGGCCTCTTTTATGGCCTCTACAGGCCTTTTTATGGCATCTACAGGACTCTTTAGGCCTCTTAATGGCCTCTAAGGGCCCCTTTTGGCCCCTTCATGGCCTCTACTGGCTTCTCTATGGCCTCTACAGACCTCTTTGGGCCTCTTAATGGCTTCAAACGGCCACTTTATGGCCTCTAGAGGCCCTTCTTGCGCCTCTTAAAGGCATCTAAGGGCCTCTTAATGGCCTCTAAGGGCTACTTTATGGCCTCTACGGGTCTCTTTGGGTCTCATAATTGCCTCTACAGGCCTCTTAGTGGCCTCTACAGGCCTCTTTAGGACACTTAATGGCTTATAAGGGCCTTTTAATGGCTTCTAAAGGCCTCTTTATGGCCTCTTAGGGCCTCTTAGGGCCTCTTTTATGGGATCTACAGGCCTCTTTATGGCCTCTACAAGCTTCTCTGGGCCCCTTAATGGCCTCTAAGGACCTCTTAATGGCCTCTAAGGGCCTCTTTATGGCCACTACAGGTTTCTTAATGCCTCTGCTGCCCTCTTTAGGCCTCTTATGGCCTCTACGGTCTTGTCTACTGGCCTCTATGGTGCTCTTAATGGTCTCTAAGTGCCTCTTTATGGACCCTACAGGCCTCTTAATGGCCTTTACAGGCCTCTTTACGCCTCTTAATGGCCACTAACGCCCTTTTTATGGCCTTTTCAGTTCTCATTGGGCCTCTTAGTGGCCTCTAAGAGCCCATTTGAGCCTCCTTTTGGTATCTACAGGCCTCTCTCTGGTCTCTACCGGCTTCTTAATGGCTTTTAAGATCCTATTTATGGCCTCTACAGGCCACTTTGGGCCTCTTAATGGCCTCTACATGTCTTTAAATGGCCTCTACAGGCCCATTTAATCCCCTTATTGGCCTCTAAGGGACTCTTTCTGGCCTCTACAGGTCTCTTTGGGCGTCAACAGGCCACTTTGGACCTCTTAAGGCCTCTGAGGTCCGCTTTATGGCATACTACAGGCCTCTTTGAGCCCCTTGATGGTCTCTAAGGGCCTCTTAATGGCCTCCACACGACTCTTAATGGCCTCAACAGGCCTCTTTAGGCCAATTAATGGCCTCTAAGGGCCTCTTTATGGCCTCTACAGACCTCTTAATAGCCTCTACAGGCCCCTTTAGGCCTCATAATGGCCTCTAAAGGCCTATTTATGGTTACTAAAGGCATCTTTGGACCTCTTTATGGCCTCTACAGGCCTCTTAATAGCCTCTACAGGCCCCTTTAGGCCTCATAATGGCCTCTAAAGGCCTATTTATGGCCTGTACATGCCTCTTTGGGCCTTTTAATGGTCTCTAAGGGCCAGTTAATGCCCTCTAAGGGCCTCTTTATGGCATCTACAGGCCTCTTTGAGCCTCTTAATGTCCTTTAAGGGTCTCTTATAGCCCTCTAAATGCCTCTTTATGGCCTCTACAGGCCTCTTTGGGCCTCTTAATGGCCTCTAAGGGCCACCTAATGGCTTCTAGGGGTCTTTTTGGCCTCTACAGTCCTCTTTGGTCCTTTTAATGGCTTCTAAGGCCCTCTTAATAGCCTCTACAGGCCTCTTTAGGCCTCCTAATGGCCTATAAAGGACACATAATGGCCTTTAAGGTCCTCTTTATGGCATTTTCGGGCCTTATAATAGCCTCTAAAGGCCCCTTTATGGCCTCTACAGGCCTCTTTGGGCCTTTTAATGGCCTCAAAGGGCCTCTTAAGCCCTCTTTGGGCCCCATTATGGCCTATACAGGCATCTTTGGGCCAGTTAATAGCCTCTAAGGGCCTAATAACGGCTTCTAGAGGCCTTTTATGGCCTTTACAGGCCTCTTTGGGCCTTTTAATGGCTTCTAAAGGCCTCTTTTTGGCCTCTTAAGTGCCTCTTTATGGCCTCTACAGGCCTCTTAATGGCCTCTACAGGCCTCTTTAGGCCTCTTAATGGCCTCTAAGGGCCTCTCTATGGCCTCTACAGGTTTCCCTTTGGGCCTCCTTATGGCCTATACAGGCCTCTTAATGGCCTTTACAGGCCTCTTAATTGCCTCTAAGAACCTCTTTATGGCCTCTACAAGCCTCTTCGGGCCTCCAGATGGCCTCTAAGGGCCTTTTAGTGCGCTCTAAGGGCCTCTTTATGGCTGAGACATTAAAAAAGTAAGTGTATATGTCAACAGATAGCGATATTCAGTCAAATAATCAGATTAGTACGACCTTTTTTTACTCTTTCTCTCGTTGTGGAATAGATTCATGTTTTGTTTTAAAAAAATTAAGTAATAAAAGATTTACGAATAGACGAGCACAGTAAGTGATATCTTTTCAAATATTAATAGGATTAGTACTAATATCGTTTCTCTGTTTCTCTTTCTCTCTCTCTCTTTGCGGAATAGTCTTGTGTTTCTTTAGAAGGCTTCAAAATATTAAAAATTTTAAGAATATAAGTCAACAGATAGCGATATTTAGTTAAATAATCAGATTAGTACAATATTTTTTCTTTGTCTTTCGTTGTGGAATAGTTTCTTGTTTTGTTTTAAAAAAATTAAGTAAAAAAGGAATTACGAATAGAAGAACACAGTAAGTGATATCTCTTCCAATATCAATAAGATTAGTACTAGTGTCGTTTCTTTGTTTCTCTCTCTCTCTTTGGGGAATTTTCTTGTGTTTATTTAGAAGGCTATAAGATATTAAATAATTAAATATATAAGTCAACAGTCAGCAATATTTAGTCAAATAAAAAGATTAGTACGACCTTTTTTTTCTCTCTCTCTCGTTGTGGAATAGTTTCTTGTTTTGTTTTAAAAAAATTAAGTAATAGAAGAATTACGAATAGAAGAAAACAGTAAGTGATATCTCTTCAAATATCAATAAGATTAGTACTAGTGTCGTTTCTCTGTTTCTCTCTCTCTCTTTTTGCGGAATAGTTCTGTGTTTCTTTAATAGGCTTTAAGATATTAAAAATTTAAGAATATAAGTCAACAGATAGCGTTATTTAGTAAAATCATAATGAGATTTATACGACCTTTATATTGTTTTTCTCTCATTGTGAAATAGTTACTTGTTGTGTTTTAAAAAATTTATGTAATAAAAGAATTACGAATGAAAAAACACAGTAAGTGATATCATTTCAAATACCAATAGGATTAGTACTCTAATTGTGCAATAGATTCTTGATTTGTTTTAAAAAAATTAAGTAATAAAAGAATTACGATCAGACGAACACAGTATGTGATATCTCTTTAAATATCAATAGGATTTGTACTAGTGTCGTTTCTCTGTTTCTCTCTTACTCTCTCTTTGTGGAATATTCTTGTGTTTCTTTAGAAGGCTTTAAGATATTAAAAATTTAAGTGTATAAGTCAACAGATAGCGATATTTAGTTAAATAATCAGGTTAGTACTACATTTTTTTCTCTTTCTCTCGTTTTGGAATAGTTTCTTGTTTTGTTTTTTAAAAATTAAGTAATAAAAGAATTACGAATTAAAGAACACAGTAAGTTATATCTCTTTCAATATCAATAAGATTAATACTAGTGTCGTATTTTCTGTTTCTCTCTCTCACTCTCTCTTTGCGGAATAGTCATGTGTTTCTTTAGAAGGCTTTAAAATATTAAAAATTTAAGAATATAAGTCATTAGAGAGCGATGTTTAGTCAAATCATAAACAGATTAGTACGTCCTTTTTTCCTCTTTCTCTCATTGTGGAATAGTTTCTTGTTTAAATAAAAAAATTTGAGTAAAAAAAGAACTACGAATAAAAGAACACAGTTAGTGATATCTCTTCCAATATCAATAACATTAGTACTAGTGTAGTTTCCTTGTTTCTCGTTCTCTGTTTGCGGAATAATCTTGAGTTTATTTAGAAGGCTTAAAGATATTAAAAATTTAAGAATATAAGTCAACAGATAGCGATATTTATTAAAAATATAATCAGTTTAGTACTACCTTTTTTTTCTCTTTCTCTCTTTTTCGAATAGTTTCCTGTTTTGTTTTAAAAAATTTAAGTAATAAAAGAAATACCAATAAAAAACAGTAAGTGACATCTCTTCAAATATCAATAGAATTAGTACTCTCATTGTGGAATAGTTTCTTGTTTTGTTTAAAAAAGTTTAAGTAATAAAAGAATTACGAATAGAAATACACAGTAAGTAATATCTCTTAAATTTCAATAGGATTAGTACTAGTGTCGTTTCTCTGTTTCTCTCTCTCTCTTTGCTGAATAGTCTTGTGTTTCTTTAAAAGGCTTTAATATATTAAAAATTTAAGAATATAAATCAACAGATAGCGATATTTATTCAAAATATAATCAGATTAGTACGACCTTTTTATACATTTTCTCTCGTTGTGGAATAGTTTCTTGTTTAGTTTTTAAAAGATTAAGTAAAAAGAATTACGAATAGTAGAACACAGTATGTGATATCTTTTCAAATATCAATAACATTAGTACTAAGTACTAGTATCGTTTCTCTGTTTCTCTCTATCTCTCTTCGCGGAATAATCATGTGTTTCTTTATATAGCTTTAAAATATTAAAAATATAAGTATATATGTCAACAGAGAGCGATATTTCGTGAAATCATAATCAGATTTATACGACCTTTATATTGTTTTTCTCTCATTGTGGAATAGTTACTTGTTTTGTTTTAGAAAATTTAAGTAATAAAAGAATTAGGAATAGTAGAACATAGTATGTGATATCTTTTCAAATATCAATAGGATTAGTACTAGTGTCGTTTCTCTTCTTCTCTCTCTCTCTCTCTCTTTTTGTGGAATATTCTTGTGTTTCTTTAGAAAGCTTTAAGATATTAAAAATTTAAGTATATAAGTCAAGAAATAGCGATATTTAGTAAAATAGCCAGATAAGTACGAACTTTTTTTACTCTTTCTCTCGTTGTGGAATAATTTCTTGTTATGTTTTAAAAAATTTAAGTATTAAAAGATTTACGAATAGAAATACACAGTAAGTAATATCTCTTTAAATTTCAATAGGATTAATACTAGTGTCGTTTCTTTGTTTCTCTTTCCTTCTCTCTTTGCGGAATATTCTCTTGTTTCTTCAGAAGGTTTTATGATAATAAAAATTTAAGGATATAAGTCAACAAATAGCGATATTTAGTTAAATCATAATCAGATTAGTACGACCTTTTTATTCTCTTTCTCTCATTGTGGAATAGTTTCTTGTTTTGTTTTAAAAAATTTAAGTAATAAAAAAATTACGAATAGAAAAACACAGTAAGTAATATCTTTTTAAATATTATTAAGATTAGTAATAGTGTCGTTTCTCTGATTCTCTTTCCTTCTCTCTTTGCGGAATAGTCTAGTGTTTCTTCAGAAGGCTTTAAGATAATATAAATTTAGGAATATAAGTAAACAGATAGCGTTATTTAGTCATCTAAGAATTAGTACGACCAATTTTATCTTTTTCTCTATGTTTAATAGATTCTTGTTTTGTTATAAAATAATTAAGTAATTAAAGAATTACGAATAGAAGAACACAGTATGTGATATCTCTTCAAATATCAATAGGATTAGTAGTGTCGTTTCTTTGTTTCTCTCTCTCTCTCTTTGCGGAATAATCTGGTGTTTCTTTAGAAGGCTTTAAAATATTAAAAATAGAAAAATATAAGTCAACAGATAGCGATATTTAGTCATATAATAATGAGATAAGTGCACCTTTTTTTCTTTTTCTCTAGTTAAGGATAAGTCTCTAGTTTTTTTTAATTAAGTAATAAAAGATTTATGAATAAATGAACACAGTACGTCATATCTCTTCAAATATCAATGAGGTTAGAACTAGTGTCGTTTCTCTGTTTCTCTCTCTCTCTTTGAGGAATAGTCTTGTGTTTCTTTAGAAGGATTTTAAAAAATATAAAATCAAAGAATATAGGTAAACAGATAGCGATGTTTAATCTAATCATAATCATATTAGTACGACCTTTTTTTTCTCTTTCTCTCGTTGTAATATAGTTTCTTGTATTGTTTTAAAAAATTAAGTAATAAAAAATTACGAATGGAAAAACACAGTAAGTGATATCTTTTTAAATATCAATAGAATTAGTACTAGTGTCGTTTCTCTGTTTCTTTCTCTCACTCTTTCTTTGTTGTGTAGGAGGTATAGTTTCTTGTTTTGTGTTAAAAAAATTAAGTAATAAAAGAATTACGAATAGAAATACACAGCAAGTGATAACTCTTAAATTTCAATACGATTAGTACTAGTGTCGTTTCTCTGTTTCTCTCTCTCTCTCTTTGCGGAATAATCTGGTGTTTCTTTAGAAGGCTTTAAAATATTAAAAATATAAGAATATAGGTCAAAAGATAGCGATGTTTAATCTAATCATAAACAGATTAGTACGACCGTTTTTTTCTTTCTCTCATTGTGGAATAGTTTCTTGTTATATGTAACAAAATTTAAGTAATAAGAGGATTACGAATACCAGAACACAGATAGTGATATCTCTTCAAATATCAATTGGATTATTACTAGTGTCGTTTCTCTGTTTCTCTCTTTCTCTCTTTGCAGAATAGTCTTGAGTTTCTTTAGAAGGCTTTTAGATTTATTAAAATTAAGAATATAAGTCAACAGTTATATTCTCAAATAACTATCAGATTAATACGACCATTTTTTTCTCTTGCTCTCGTTGTCGCATAGTTTCTTGTTTTGTTTTAAAAAAATTAAGTAATAAAAGAATTACGAATAGAAGAACACAGTAAGTGATATTCCTTCCGATAAAAATTATATTAGAACTAGTGTCGTTTCTTAGTTTCTCTGTTTCTCTCTCTTTAGGGAATATTCTTGTGTTTCTTTAGAAGGCATAATATATTAAAAATTTAAGTATATAAGTCAACAGATAGCAGTATTTAATCAAATAATCAGATTTGTACGACCTTTTTTTTCTCTTTCTTTCGTTGTGGAATAGTTTGTTGTTTTGTGTTAAAAAATATAAGTATTAAAAGAATTAAGAATAGAAGAACACAGTCAGTGATATCTTTTCCAATAATAATAAGATTAGTACTAATGTCGATTCTCTGTTTCTCTCTCTTTCCCTCTTTGCGGAATAGTCCTGTGTTTTATTAATAGGCTTTAAGATTTTAAAAATTTCAGAATATAAATCAACAGAGAGCGATATTTAGTCAAATAATCTGATTATTACGACATTTTTTTTCTCTTATCTTGTTATGGAATAGTTTCTTGTTATGTTTTAAAAAATTTAGGTAATAAAATTTACGAATAGTCGAACACAGTAAGTGATATCTTTTCAAATATCAATAGGATTAGTACTAGTGCCGTTTCTCTGCTTCCCTCTCTCTCTATGTTTGTGGAATATTCTTGTGTTTCTTTAGACGGCTTCAAGATATAAAAAATTTAAGTTTATAAGTCAAGAGATAGCGATAATTCGTCAAACAACAATCAGATTAGTACGACCTTTTTTTTCTCTTATCTTGTTGTAGAATAGTTTCTTCTTATGTATTAAAAAATTTAAGTAATAAAAGAATTACGAATAGAGGAACTCAGTTAGTGATATCTCTTCAAATATCAATAAGATTAGTACTCTTATCGTTTCTCTGTTTTACTCTCTCTCTCTTTGCGGAATAGTCTTTTGTTTCTTTAAAAGGTTTAGTGATATTAAAACTTTTAGAATATAAGTAAAAATATAGCGATATTTAGTCAAATAATCATAAAAATACGAACTTTTTTTACCTTTTCTTTCGTTGTTGAATAGTTTCTTGTTATGTTTTAAAAAATTTAAGTAATAAAAGGTTTACGAATTGACGAACACAGTAAGTGATATCTTTTTAAATATCAATAGGATTAGTACTAGTGTCGTTTCCCTGCTTTTCTCTCTCTATGTGGAATATTCTTGTGTTTCTTTAGAAGGCTTTAAAATATTAAAAATTTAAATATATAAGTCAACAGATAGCGATATTTAGTCAAATAACAATCAGATTAGTACGAACTTTTTTTTCTTTTTCTCTTGTTGTGGAATAGTTTCTTGTTTTTTTTTTAAAAAATAAGGCATAAAAGATTTACGAATGGAAGAACACTATTAGTGATATCTCATCAAAAATCAATATAATTAGTACTAGTGTCGTTTCTCTGTTTCTCTCACTCTCTCTCTTTGCGGAATAGTCTTGTGTTTCTTTAGAAGGCTTTAAGATGGTAAAAATTTAAAAATATAAGTCAACAGATTGCGATATTTATTCAAATAATAATCATATTAGAACAACCTATTTTTCTCTTTCTCTCGATGTGAAATAGTTTATTGTTTTGTTTTAAAAAATTAAGTACTTAAAGAATTATGAACAAAAAAACGCAGTAAGTGATATCTCTTCCAATATCAATAGGATTAGTACTCTCATTGTGGAATAGTTTCTGGTTTTGTTTAAAAAAAATTAAGTAATAAAAGAATTGAGAATAGAGGAACACAGTTAGTGATATAATCAAATATCAATAAGATTAGTACTATTGTCGTTTCTCTGTTTCTCTCTCTCTCTCTTTGTGGAATATTCTTGTGTTTCTTTAGAAGGTTTTAAGATATTAAAAATTTAAGTATATAAGTCAAGAGATAGCGTTAATTAGTCAAATAACAATCAGATTAGAACTACCTTTTTATTCTTTATCTCTTGTTGTGAATAGTTTCTTGAGTTGTTTTAAAAAATTTTAATAATAAAAGAATTACGAATAGACGAACACAGTGGGTAATATCTCTTCAAATATCAATTAAATTATTACTAGTGTCGTTTCTCTGTTCCTCTCTCTCTTTGTGGAATATTCTTGTGGTTCTTTAGAAGGCTTTAAGATATTAAAAATTTAAGAATATAAGTCAAGAGATAGCGTTATTCAGTCAAATAACAATCAGATTAGAACGACCTTTTTATTCTCTTTCTCTTGTTGTGGAATAGTTTCTTGAGTTGTTTTAGAAAATTTAAGTAATAAAAGAATTACGAATAGACGAACACAGTAAGTGATATCTCTTCAAATATCAATTAAAACATTACTTGTGGCGTTTCTCTGTTCCTCTCTCTCTTTGAGGTATATTCTTGTGTTTCTTTAGAAGGCTTTAAGATATTATAATTTTAAATATATAAGTCAAGAGTTAACGGTATTTAGTCAATTAACAATCAGATAAGAACGACCTTTTTATTCTCTTTCTCTTGTTGTGGAATAGTTTCTTGTTTTGTTTTAAAAAATTTAAGTAATAAAAGAATTACGAATAGACGAACTCAGTAAGTAATATCTCTTCAAATATCAATTGAATTAGTACTAGTGTCGTTTCTCTGTTTCTCTCTCTTTCTCTCTTTGTGGAATATTCTTGTGTTTCTTTAGAAGGTTTTAAGATATTAAAAATTTAAGTATATAAGTCAAGAGATAGCGATATTAAGACAAATAACATTCAGATTAGAACGATATTTTTTTTCTTACTCTCGTTGTGGAATAGTTTCTTGTTTTGTTTTAAAAAATTTAAGTAATAAAAGAATTACGAATAGAAGAACACAGTAAGTGATATTTCTTAAAATATCAATAGGATTAGTACTAGTGTCGTTTCTCTGTTTCTCTCTCTCTTAGTGGAATATTCATGTGTTTCTTTAGAAGGTTTTAAGATATTAAAAATTTAAGTATATAAGTCAAGAGATAGCGATATTAAGTCAAATAACAATCAGATTAGAACGATATTTTTTTTCTTACTCTCGTTGTGGAATAGTTTCTTGTTTTGTTTTAAAAAATTTAAGTAATAAAAGAATTACGAATAGAAGAACACAGTAAGTGATATTTCTTAAAATATCAATAGGATTAGTACTAGTGTCGTTTCTCTGTTTCTCTCTCTCTTAGTGGAATATTCTTGTGTTTCTTTAGAAGGTTTTAAGATATTAAAAATTTAAGTATATAAGTCAAGAGATAGCGATATTAAGTCAAATAACAATCAGATTAATACGACCTTTTTTTCCCTTTCTCTTGTTGTGGAATAGTTTCTTGTTTTGTTTTAAGAAAATTAAGTAATAAAAGAATTACGAATAGAAGAACACAGTAAGTGATATCTCATCTAATATTATAGAGATTAGTACTATAGTCGTTTCTCTGTTTCTCTGTTTCTCTCTCTCTCTCTCTCAGTGGAATATTCTTGTGTTTCTTTAATAGGCTTTAAGATATTAAAAATTTAAGTATATAAGTCAACAGATAGCGATTTATAGTCAAATAACAATCAGATTAACACGACCTTTTTTTCCCTTTCTCTTGTTGTGGAATAATTTGTTTTAATTAAAAAAATTTAAGTATTAAAAGAATTTCGAATAGACCACGGTTAGCGATATCTCTTCAAAAAACAATAAGATTAGTACTAGTTAAAGAATAGTCTCTAGTTTTGTTTTAAATTAAATAATAAAAGAATTATGAATAGATGAACACAGTATGTGATATCTCTTCAAATATCAATAACATTAGTACTAGTGTCTTTTCTCTTTTTCTCTCTCTCTCTCTTTGCGGAATAATCTTGTGTTTCTTTAGAAGGCTATAAGATATAAGTAATAAAAGAATTAAAAATAGACGGAGACAGTGTGTGATATCTCTTCAAATATCAATTGATATAGTACTATTGTCGTTTCTCTGTATCTGTCTCTCTCTCTCTTTGCGGAATAGTCTTTTGTTTCTTTAGAAGGCTCAAAGATATTAAAAATTTAAGAATATAAGTCAACAGATAGCGATATTTAGTCAAATAATCAGATTAGTACGACTTTCTTTTTTTAATTCTCGTTGCGAAAAAGTTTCTTGTTTTGTTTTAAAAAATAAAGTAATAAAAGAATTACGAATAAAAGAACACAGTAAGTAATATCTCTTAAAATATCTATAGGATTGGTACTAGTGTCGTTTCTCTGATTCTCTCTCTCTTACTGGAATATTCTTGTGTTTCTTTAGTAGGCTTTACAGTATTAAAAATTTTTAATATATAAGTCAAGAGATAGCGATATTTAGTCAAATAACAATCAGATTAGTACGACCTTTTTTGACCTTTCTCTTGTTGTGGAATAGTTTCTTGTTTAGTTTTAAGAAAAATAGGTAATAAAAGAATTACGAATAGAAGAACACAGTAAATGATATCTCATCTAATATCATAGAGATTAGTACTATTGTTGTTTCTCTGTTTCTCTCTCTCTCTCTCTCTCTCTTAGTGGAATATTCTTGTGTTTCTTTAGAAGGCTTTAAAATATTAAAAATTTAAGAATATAAGTCAACAGATAGCTATGTTTAGTCAAATCATAAACAGAATAGTACGACCTTTTTTTTCTATTTCTCTCATTGTGGAATAATTTTTTGTTTTTATTAAAAATATTTAGGTATTAAAAGAATTACAATTAGAAGAACACGGTTAGTGATATATCTTCGAATATCAATAGGATTAGTACTAGTATCGTTTCTCCCTTTCTCTCTTTGCGGAATAGTCTTGTGTTTCTTTACAAGGCTTTAAGGTATTAAAAATTTAAGAATATAAGTCAACAGATTGCGATATTTAGTCAAATCATAATCATATTAGTACGACCTTTATTCTCTTTCTCTCGTTGTAGAATAGTTTCTTGTTTTGTTTTAAAAAATTTATGTAATAAAAGAATTACGAATGGAAAAACACAGTAAGTGATATCTCTTCAAATATCAATAAGATTAGTACTAGTGTCGTTTCGCTGTTTCTCTCTCTCTCTCTTTCCTGAATAGTCTTGTGTTTCTTTATTAGGCTTTAAGATATTAAAAATTTAAGAATATAAGTCCACAGATAGCGATATTTATTCAAATAAAAATTAGATTATTACATCTTTTTTTTCTCTCTTTCCCGTTGTGGAATAGTTTCTTGTTATTTGTAAAATATTTAGGTAATAAATGAATTACGAATAGAAGAACACAGTAAGTGATATCTCTTCAAATATTAATAAGATTAGTACTAGTGTCGTTTCTTTGTTTCTCTCTCTCTCTCTCGTTGCGAAATAGTCTTGTGTTTCTTTAGAAGGCTTTAAGATAATAAAAATATAAGAATATAAGTCAACAGATAGCGTTATTTAGTCAAATAAAAATCAGATTAGTAAGATTTTATTTTCTGTTTATCTCGTTGTGGAATAAAGTATTGTTTTGTTTTAAAAAATTTAAGTAATAAAAGAATTACGAATGGAAAAACAGTAAGTGATATCTCTTCAAATATCAATAGGATTAGTACTCTTGTCGTTTCTCTGTTTCCATCTCTCTCTTAGCGGAAGAGTCTTGTGTTCCTTAAGAAGGCTTTAAGATAATAAAAATTTAAAAATATAAGTCAACAGATAGCGTTATTTGCTCATATAATAATCAGTTTAGTACAACCTTTTTTTTCCTTTCTCTCTAGTTGTGAAATAGTTTCTTGTTTTGTTTTAAAATAACTAAATATTTAAAGAATTACGAATAGTAGACCACAGTAAGTGATATCTCTTCAAATATCAATAAGTTTAGTACTAGTATCGTTTCTCTGTTTCTCTCTCTCTTTCTCCCATTGCGGAATATTCTTGTGTTTCTTTCGAAGGCTTAGAGATATTAGAAATTTATGAATATAACTCAACAGATAGCGATATTTATTCAAATAATAATCAGATTAGTACGCCCTTTTTTTCTCTTTCCCTCGTTGTGGTATTGTTTTATGTTTTGTTTAAAAAAAATTAATTAATAGAAGAAAAACGAAAAGAAAAACACAGTAAGTGATATTTCTTAATATATATCAATAGGATTATTACTCTCATTGTGGAATAGTTTCTTGTTTTGTTTTAAAAAATTTAAGAAATAAGAGAATTACGAATGGAAGAACACAGTTAGTGATATCTCTTCAAATATCAAATAAGATTAGTACTATTGTCGTGTTTCTGTTTCTCTCTCTCTCTCGTTGCGGAATAGTCTTTTGTTTCTTAAGAATGATTTAAGATATTAAAAATTTAAGAATATAAGTCAACAGATAGCGATATTTAGTCAAATAATAATCAGATAAATGCGACATTTTTTTCTCTTTTTCTAGTTGAGGAATAGTGTATAGTTTTATTTTTTTTAAATTAAGTAATAAAAGAATTACGAACAGAAGATTACAGTAAGATATATCTCTTCAAATATCAATAAGATTAGTACTAGAGTCGTTTCTCAGTTTCTCTCTCTCTCTTTAAGGAAAAGTCTATTGTTTCTTTAGAAGGCTTGGGTAATAGAAATATAAGAATATAAGTCAACAGATAGCGTTATTTAGTCAAATAACAATCAGATTAGTACGACATTTTTTTGTGTTTCTCTCGTTGTGGAATAGACATTTGTTTTATTGTAAAAAATTTAAGTAATAAAAGAATTATGAATAAAAGAACACAGTAAGTGATATCTTTTTAAATATCAATAAGATTAGTAATAGTGTCGTTTCTCTGTTTCTCTCTCTCTCTCTCTCTCTTTGCGGAATAGTCTTGTGTTTCTTTAATGGGTTTTAAGATACTAAAATTTTAAGATTATAAGTCAACAGAGAGCGATATTAGGTCAAATCATAATCAGATTAGTACGACCTTTTTATTCTCTTTCTCTCATTGTTAAATATTTTATTTTTAAATTTAAAAAATTTAAGTAATAAAAGAATTACGAATAGTAGAACACAGTATGTGATATCTCTTCAAATATTAATAAGATTAGTACTAGTGTCGTTTCTCTGTTTCTCCCTCTCTCTCTCTTTGCGAAATAGTCTTGTGTTTCTTTAGAAGGCTTTTAAATATTAAAAATATAAGGATATAAGTCAACAGAAAGCAATATTTAGTCAAATAATCAGATAAGTACGACCTTTTTTTTACTCTTTCTCTCGTTGTGGAATAGTTTCTTGTTATGTTTTAAAAAATTTAAGTAATAAAAGATTTACGAATAGACGAACACAGTAAGTGATATTTTTTCAAATATCAATAGAATTAGTACATGTGTCATTTCTCCGTTTCTCTCACTCTCTATCTTTGCGGAATAGTCTTGTGTTTCTTTAGAAGGCATTAAGATATTAAAATTTTAAAATTAAAGGCAACAGATAGCGATATTTAGTTAAATAATAATCAGATTAACACGACCTTTTTTTTCTCTTTCTCTAATTGAGGAGTAGTCTTTAGTTTTATTTTTAAAAATTTAAGTAATAAAAGAATTAGGAATAGAAGAACACAGTAAGTGATATCTCTTCAAATATCAATCAGATGAGTACTAGTGTCTTTTCTCTGTTTCTCTTTCCATATCTCTTTGCGGAATAGTCTTTTGTTTCTTTAGAAGGTTTTAGGTTAATAAAAATTTAAGGATATAATACAACAGATAGCGTTATTTAGTCAAATAACAATCAGATTAGTACGACCTTTTTATTCTCTTTCTCTCTTTGTGGAATAGTTTCTTGTTTTGTTTTAAAAAATATAAGTAATAAAAAAATTACGAATAGTAGAACACAGTAAGTAATATCACTTCAAATATTAATCAGGTTAGTACTACTGTCGTTTCTCTGTTTATCTCTCTCTCTTTGCGGAATAGTCTTGTGTTTCTTTAGAAGGCTTTAAGATAATAAAAATTTAAGAATATAAGTCAACATATAGCATTATTTAGTCATCTAAAAATCAGATTAGTGCGACCATTTTTTTTCTTTTTCTCTAGTTGTGTAATAGTTTCTTGTTTTGTTTTAATATAATTAAGTAATTAAAGAATTACGAATAGAAAAACACAGTAAGTGATATCTCTTCAAATATCAATAAGAAGAGTACTATTGTCGTTTATCTGTTTCTCTCTCTCTTTGCGAAATAGTCTTTTGTTTCTTTAGAAGGCTTAAAGATATTAAAAATATAAGAATATAAGTCAAGAGATAGTGATATTTAGTCAAAAACAAACAGATTAGTACGACCTTTTTTTTCTCTTTCTCTCGTTGTGGAATAGTTTCTTGTTTTGTTTTAAAAAATTTAAGTAATAAAAGAATTACGGATAGACGAACACAGTAAGTGATATCTTTTCAAATATCAATAAGATTAGTACTAGTGTCGTTTCTCCGTTTCTCTCTCTCTCTGTTTGCGATTAGTCTTGTGTTTCTTTAGAAGGCTTTAAGATATTAAAAATTTACGAATATAAGTCAACAGATAGCAATATTTAGTCAAATAACAATCAGATTAGTACGACCTATTTTTTCTTTTTCTCTAGTTGACGAATAGTCTCTAGTTTCCTTTTTTTAAATTAAGTAATAAAAGAATTATGAATAGATGGATACAGTAAGTGATATCTTTTCAAATATCAATAAGATTAGTACTAGTGTCGTTTCTTTGTTTCTGTCTCTTTGCGAAATAGTCTTGTGTTTCTTTAATAGGCTTGAAGATATTAAAAATTTAAGAATATAAATCAACAGAGACCAATATTTAGTCAATTAATCAGATTAGTACGACCTTTTTTTCTATTTCTCTTGTTGTGGAATAGTTTCTTGTTATGTTTTAAAAAAATTAAGTAATAAAAGAATTACGAATAGAAGAACACAGTAAATGATATCTCTTCAAATAATAATATTAGTATTAGTGTCGCTTCTCTGTTTATCTCTCTCTCTCGTTGCGGAATAGTCTTGTGTTTCTTTAGAAGGCTTTAAGATAATAAAAAATTAAGAATATAAGTCAACAGATTGCGATATTTAGTCAAATAACAATCAGATTAGTACGACCTTGTTTTTCTGTTTCTCCCGTTGTGGAATAATCTCTTGTTTTATTGTAAAAAATTTAAGTAATAAAAGAATTACGAAAAGAAAAACACAGTAAGTGATATCATTTCTAATATCAATAAGATTAGTACTAGTGTCGTTTCTCTGTTTCTCTCTCTCTTTGCGGAATAGATTTGTTTCTTCAGAAGGCTTTAAGATATTAAGAATTTAAGAATATAAGTCAACAGAGAGCGATATTTAGTCAAATCATAATCAGATTAGTACGACCATTTTATTCTTTTTCTCTCATTGTAGAATAGTTTCTTGTTTTGTTTTAATTAATTTAAGTAATATATGAATTACGAATAGAAGAACACAGTAAGTGATATCTCTTCAAATATTAATAAGATTAGTGTTAGTGTCATTTCTCTGTATCTCTCTCTCTTTGCGGAACAGTCTTGTGTTTCTTTAGAAGGCTTTAAGATATTAGAAATTTAAGAATATAAGTCAACAGATAGCGATATTAGTCATATAAGAATCTGATTATTACGACCTTTTATTTCTCTTTCTCTCGTTGTGGAATAGTTTCTTGTTTTGTTTTAAAAAATATAAGTAATAATAGAATTACGAATAGAAGAACACAGTAAGTGATTCTCTTTAAATATCAATAGGATTAGTACTAGTGTCGTTTCTCTGTTTCTCTCTCTCTCTTTGTGGAATATTCTTGTGTTTCTTTAGAAGGCTTTAAGATATTAAAAATTTAAGTATATAAGTCAAGAGATAGCGATATTTAGTCAAATACAATCAGATTAGTACGACCTTTTTTTTCTCTTTCTCTTGTTGTGGAATAGTTTGTTTTGTTTTTAAAAAATTAAGTAATATAAGAATTACTAATAGAAAAACACAGTAAGTGATATCTCTTCAAATATCAATAGGATTAATACTAGTGTCGTTTCTCTGTTTCTCTATCTCTCTCTTTGTGGAATATTCTTGTGTTTCTTTAATAGACTTTAAGATATTAAAAATTTAAGAATATAAGTCAACAGATAGCGATATTTAGTCAAGTAATGATTAGATTAGTACGACTTTTATTTCCCTTTCTCTATTTGTGGAATAGTCCCTTGTTTTATTTTTTAAAATTTAAGTAATAAAAGAATTACGAATAGAAGAACACAGTAAGTGATCTCTCTTCAAATATCAATAAGATTAGTACTAGTGTCGTTTCTGTGTTCTCTCTCTCTCTTTGCGGAATAGTCTTGTTTCTTTAATAGGCTTTAAGATATTAGTAATTTAAGAATATATGTCAACTGAGAGCGATATTTAGTCAAATGATAATCAGATTAGTACGACCTTTTTTCTCTCTTTCTCTCGTTGTGGAATAGTTCCTTGTTTTGTATAAAAAAATTTAAGTAATAAATGAATTACGAATAGAAGAACAGAGTAAGTGATATCTCTTCAAATATCAATAGGATTAGTACTAGTGTCGTTTCTCTGTTTCTCTCACTCTCTTTCTTTGCAGAATAGTCTTGTGTTTCTTTAGAAGGCTTTAAGATATTAAAAATTTAAGTATATAAGTCAACAGATAGCGATATTTAGTTAAATAATAATCAGATTAGTACGACTTTTTTTCTCTTTCTCATGTTGAGGAATAGTCTTTTGTTTTATTTTTAAAAGTTTAAGTAATAAAAGAATTACGAATAAAACACAGTAAGTGATATCTCTTCAAATACCAAGAAGATTAGTACTAGTGTCGTTTCTCTGTTTCTCTCACTCTCTTTCTTTGCAGAATAGTCTTGTGTTTCTTTAGAAGGCTTTAAGATATTAAAAATTTCTCTCTGACGACTAATTGACGTACTTTCCGGACGATTGCTTGACCTTTTTTCCGACCGATGGCTTGACATGCTTTTCGACCGATTGATTGAGCATCTATCTGACCGATTGATTGAGTAACATTACGACCGATTTATTGAGCAACTTTCCAACCAATTGATATTGCAACTTTCCGACCGATTAATTGATTTACTTTCTAACGATAAATGACCTCCTTTCCGACCGATTAATTGACCTATTTTCCGACCGATTAATGAACCTGTTTTCCGATCGGTTGCTTGACCTACTATCCGACCGATTGATTTATTTTTCGACCAAATGCTTAACAATCTTTCCGACCGATTGCTTGACCTACTTTCTGACCGACTTCTTGACCTACTCTATGGTCGATTAATTGAAAAACTTTCTGAGCGATTGTAGAGCAACTTGCCGACCGATTGCCTGAGCATCTTTCCGACCAATTTACATTGCAATTTTCCAAAGGATTGCTTGATTTGCTTTCCAAACGATTGCTTGACCTGCTTTCCTACCGATCGTTTGAGCTCATTTCTGACTGAATGTTTGACCTGCTTTTTGACTAATTTACTAAAAAACTTTCCGATTGTTCAAGCAACTTTCCGTCCTATTGAATAAGCAATTTTCTAACCGATTGACAGAGCAACTTTCCGACCGATTAATTGACCCACTTTCCGACGTTTAATTAACGTACTTTCCGACCGATTGACCTACTTTCCGACCGACCAATTGATTGACCTTTTTTCCGATCGGTTGGTAGACCTACATTCCGATTGATTGCTTGTCCTACTTTCCGACCGATTGATTAACTCACTTTCCGACCGATTGATTCACCTTCTTTCTGACCGATTAATTGAAATACTTCCGACCGATTGATTCACTTTTTTGGGTGATTGATTGATTTACATTCCGACCGATTGTTTGACTTATTTTCCGACCGATTAATTGATGTACTTTCAGACCGATTGAATAATCTATATTCCGACTGATTGACTGATCTACTTCCCGAATAATTAATTGGCCTACTTTTCGAATAATTGATTGGTCTACTTTCCGAGTGATTGATTGATTTTCCGATCGCTGGTTTGACCTACTTTCCGACCGGTTGATTGAGCAACGTCTTGACCGAATGCTTGACCTGCTTTCTAATCGATTTCTTGGCCTGTTCCCGACCGATTTTCTGTGTTATTCGACTGAATGTTTACCTGCTTTCCGACCGATTGTTTTAGCAACTCTCTGACCATTTGATTCAGCAAATTTCCGACCGATTGATTGTCCAACTTTCTGACTATTTGATTGAGTAACATTGTGACCGGTTTATTGAGCAACATTCTCTCAAATTGATTGAGCAACTTTTCAACCGATTGATAGAGCAACTTTCCGACATATTGATTGACCGATTGATTGAGCAACTTTTTGATCGATTGATTGAGCTACTTACCGACCAATTAAAAGAGAAATTATCCTCCAATTGCTTGATTTGCTCTCTGACCGATTGCTTGACCTATTTTCCGACCGATTGGTTTAAGTGCTATCCGTCAGATTACTTGTGCTTGTTTTCGACTGAATGTTTGACCTGCTTTCCGAACGATAGATTGAGCGATTTTCCGACCGATTGATTGAGCAATTTTCCGACTGACTGATTGACCTACTTTCCACCGATTGATTGATCTACTTTCCAACCGTTTGATTGACCTGCTTTCCGACAGGTTGCTTGATTTGCTTTCCGTTCTATTGCTTGACCTACTTTGCTTTAAGTGCTTCGTGACCGCTTACTTAAGTTTCTTTTCGACCGAATGTTTGACCAGCTTTCCGAGCGATTGATTGAGCAACCTTCCAATGATTGCTTTAACAACTTTCCGAACAATTGACCTAACAAATTTTCGACCGTTTGATTGAGCAACTTTCTAAACGATTGCTTAAGCAATTTTCCGATCGATCGATTGATTGATCAACTTTTCGACCGTTTCATAGTGCAACTTTCCGGTCGATTATATGAGCAACTTTACGATCAATTGATATAGCAATTTTCCAACCGATTGCTTAATTTGCTTTCCGACCGATTGCTTTAAGTGCTTTCCAACGAATTACTTGAGCTAACCTAACGTTTTACCTGCTTACCGATCAATTGAGCATCTTTCCGACTGGTTGATTGAGCATTTTCCCGACAGAATGATATATCAATTTTCCGAGCGACTGATTGACATACTTTCTGACAGAGGTGCGGTGCGACAAAGGAAACGTTCACCCCGCCAGATGTGAACGTTTCCTTTGTCGCACCGCTCAACGGTGGACTTTTAAATTTTTAGAGTAAGGAGGCTCTCCTCCCCCGCTCCATCGCTCGTTCTCCAAATTTAAAACACCCGAACGAGGCTGATTTCATTTTAATCATGAAATTATTCAAATCTCACACCATATTAAGGGTAAAGAGTTTTAGTTCTGGTCACGAAGTCCAAAAGTTCCTGTTTGATTAAATTGTCACTACACGACACTTCTTTTCATGTTAAACTACGCACATCTTACAAAAGACTAAAATAAAGCGTGATAGCGGCTTTTGCATGAGGCACTGGTCGTACGCTTCGTTGGTGCCCGCTCATAACAGTGAAAGTGTATTGAAGACGTCACTGTAAAAGAGTTTGTCCGACTGAAAGAGCATTTTAATGCAGTTGTTTTTTATACTGTTTTTATTCCTCGTATTCATCGGTGGATTCCAAATATTTATCTCCTGATTTATTCGTATTACTTACTTTTATTGCTTTGTAGTAATTTAAAAGGAGATTCCTCACAATATTAAATTTCCTCACATTATATATTCCTCACATGATTAAATTTCCCAAAACTTGCCTATATTTTCCTTGCCTAGGTATACCACCAAAGTGAAGCGATCCCCTACAGCTGAGGATAAAAGTACCATATCCCTTCACTGCCTTATATGTTACTTTCCCTGTGCTACGAGCGCAGAGGAAATTTCTTTTCGTATTTTCTATCAGTTTCTGACTATAGACACATATCCCTGCGTAAATGTTCATAGCCATTTTATATTTTCACCAGGATGAGAGCCATGTGCCAGTCTCAATTATATGCTTGCCGACTCTGCCCAGTCATGCGCGGTTTTCGTTTCTTGTGATGTTCGTTCGTCAAGTTTTCGTTTCTTGTGATGTAGTTTACCCTTTTTTATAATTTCGTGGAGACAGAATAGCACGTGATATCTTAATTAGTTCGCGGCATTTAGCGAAAACGTAAAATACCTATCACACTGTTTCATCCCTTTCCTCAGCGAATCCTACTAGTATAAAACGGCGTGTGAACCATCTTTTGTATAATAGTTATAGAATATCAGATACCTTTGAGAGCGTGCGCACAACGTGCCAAAAATTCCTTCTTAATATGATGAATGGAACAGTTGCATCATCTTACTAGGCGGTGGTAGGCGAGGCAAGCCGCGATAGGTGATACCATAACTGCTTTTTTATTGGGGTTTTACGGCTCGCCGACATCGAGGTCATTAGAGCCCTAACATTTTTGTACAGGTAGGGAAAATACTGTTACGCATTAGTGAGAGCCAACATGACTTTCCCCGTGTGGGACTCGCCGAATGAGTCGATCATACCCACTAAACACCCTCCTGAAATACCATATATCCAAACTCTAAGAAAACAGGAAAAGACTGACAAAAGTTGCCTAAAACATTTGAAAAACGAAAACAAAGAAAGATGTAAATTTAAAGACCAGGAAAAAGAAAGGATGTAAATCCGAACCCCCCCGAGAACTTAAGGGAGGAGCCCCGATCAATTTATATATTTAAGTCATGACGTATAAATAAAGACCAGATACTGTGCCAGAGGCCACATTCCAGAAGGAAACTAAAAAGGCATATCATAGTCGGTTCTTTTTGCCCAAGCATGCAGTCAAATTTGTTGGGTAGATTGTCTCCGTCGGTTGGTACTATATTTTGAGACACTCCAAAAGAAAGTGTTCAAAATCTGTAACAAGTCCGTTTCAAGCATGTTTCGCTGAGAAAATGGATGACCGCCCTTGCACAATCCGAATCTCACCATCGAACTGGGTAATGCCTTGGGTTACATGATAATTTAGGGATGGTGACATCGGCATTCATATCAGCGAAAGACTCGTCTGATAGATTGATGTTGCGTTCAAACGTATCCCAGTCTGCCTTCTTCACTATCCATTGAGGGGCGTGTAAACGATTGACAAAAAACGTTCATATGTAAAAGAATCGGGTAGTTGTCACTGCCATACAGATTGTCGACAACTGTTCAGTCTGAGATTGGGAAAGAAAAGAACTCAAGATGGGAGCAGCACCGACAAAGATCGGGAGGTTTTACAAAAGTGGGTGGAGTGGCCAATGTTAAGCGCTATATCCCTTCTATCTAACAGTTTTTAATTATATCACTCTTTGGGCAGTTGTGAGAGGAACCTCATATCGAGTTATGGGCATTACAATGAGAAATGGGGGGTGGCAACTGGTCCATCAGACCAGCAAGCACCTTCTTCGTGAAAGACTGCACACGGGGGACATAAATATTACATACCGTAAATGGGAGGGATGGAAGGTTTACCCTGGTACATACGGTCTAAAAGACGTTGGTTCTAGTTACTTCTTGGGCATGGCGTTCAGACATTTTTAATGTTGTCATTAGACAAGTGAATCATCTATGGACTCTAATACTCTTTGTGCACAATGAGTGGTATATCTTAATTGCTGAGCTTCTGTGCGCTATTTCTTCAAACCTCATAGGTCCATTCAAACTTTACGTCTTTGAGTTTAAAAAAATTAGATGAAATGATTGGACATAGTATGTCTGGCTTTATTAATTACAAACTCACTAATTATACTGGAATCCACGAGGCTGCACTTCCTCGCCGGAACAATGTCCAAGGACCTCCGTAACATTACGTAATATTCACGCCATCGATCCGGATAAACAATCGATACATCGTTATCGTTAACCTGTGACGTCACGCTATCGATCGGACGATCGACCCACCAATTGGGCAGGCAGCCCGGAGTCTACAAAGAGGCGCGTCAGGACATGTGAGCATTCTTTCTCTCTCCAAATGTCGTCCGAGGAGACATCACCTCTGATTTAGTACTCTCATCATTCGGCAACCTAGTCGGCGACTTCCCCTTCAGTCTGTACCGGGAGACAGCTGGAGGAATTATTCTCAACTTGAAGATCTCGTGATGGCAGCGACACGTCGTTGCATCGCCACGTGGTAATCGGTCTTCAAATCAACCTCAACATCGAACCAACGTCATCCAAGCTGCATCTCTCAAGGAAGCTGGGTCATCTCATCCCAGTCGATTTCAATTTTGTATTATCAGCATTTTTTTCAACTTTTGTTTCTTGTTTCATGTCATTAAATTCTTTGTTGGCAATCAGTGTTCAACCACACCTCATCTACCTTCATTTTCTCCAATTTATCTAAACATTTTGATCCTTCGAACCTCATCACCCATGTGCAGGTATTTTCAGCAGAATTTTCTGCACACATGAACTGAAGCATTTACGAGCACAGCGACGCCACCGTGTGTCCGGAGGCCGTCTTCTAAGTCCGCCCTATAACAGGTATAGCCACGAAGGGAAATAATATTTTGGTAAAAGATAAGTTTCCTGAAGAGAGACTATTTGAGGAGCACGACGGGACAGCAAGATGTTTAGATCTTCTGAATGGACATGAATATCATTGAGATTCCAGGAAAGAAGAGCCATGTTCTGGTTTTTATCAATTTTTTTCAATGTCCGGACTTTTTGTTGATGACTATAAAGACAGATTTCGCTGTGGTTCCCTCGCCGGGAGAGTCAACGCGATCACTGCTGGAAAGCTCACTTTCGGGCGTGTGTTATTTCTGCACCTCGGTGAGCGTGAAAACGTCGGCGTCTACGGTAAGACGAGTCAACATCAGAATCTGACTTTAAAGTCAGCTTTGCGGGACTTAGGAGCTTTTGTTTGCCAGCTATTCTTATTAATTTTGAAAAGAATGATTTCCCTTTTGCACACACCATGTCTAAATGCTCCATGAAGTTTAATTTTGGTACTATCAACACTCCACGGTATTTCTGAAATTTAACGGATTTACTTCTGTTGTTGAGAATAAGTAATCGCGGCGCAGTTCCGGTGTTACCACCTTTGAAGGCCATCGAAAACTTTTCACCGGTGCTTCCGCACTCTTCATGATCTTTTTAATAGCCTCCTGACTCATCAACTCTAACGTGGCTCTTGAATCAGCTTCTACGAGTCATATTGTTAGCATACTCAATGACGGTGTAAGCAACCTCTTCTAATTCATGGAGAATGGATATTTAGATTACACAGCACTGCACAGGAATTTCATCCCCGTGGACGTCCTTTACTCGTCGTTTCGTTTTCTCATAATTTCCTACCCTTATTGTTTTTTTAATAGTCACAATACAAGTTACACAGATTTCTTGGACATTTGATCTCCCTAAGTCGGTATCGAGAAACCCGGTCGGATCTCGCCGCTAATTATATACAGTAACTGGGTATATATACAGTAACTCGGTTCTGAAGCTTAAAATTGATTTTTGGCAAATACGCTACCATTTGCATTCAAATTCTTAGGAAATACTAAGTTTTCATCGACACTTCCGATCATATTCGTTTCACCTTATTTGTCATTGCTTTTCATTTTTATTCGACTTCTTCTTCCGCTGAAACGCGATAACTTTTCTCTAATTTTGTTCAAGATTTGAAAACTTGGGTCTCCATTTTCTCTCAATAGGTGGCTCCGCAGTCACTGTCTTGTGTTAAAAGAGCATCATACCGTTTTGGTGAATTGTCGCTTCTACTTTCCCACATCGCTTTTGGACTCGTATTGCGTTTTCATAATTAAGGTTCGTGAACAAAAATAAACAGTTATCTAACAAACCGTAATTTTCTCAAGGTAATAATGTTTGTGTGTTTATAACTGGTTTGTATGTCTATGTAACGTTACTTATTTTTGAATAGCTGTTTGCTAAGGAATGTATATGTGTGAATAATAAGTTCAATAATTGTGTGAATGCCAGTTGAATTAATATGGTTTTTGGAAGGGCATATTTCTGTTCATGGGCGAATAACATGTTTTGATGATTACTTATTTAAGAGTAAACTTTTTAAAATGAATTGCTATTGTGTATGTTTAGTAAAGATAATTTTTGGAAATATACAACACTTGAGAAAAATCCAGTGGCCTTTTGATTATTCCGTTATTGGACAGTGAATAGTTACCTGAAAGTTTTTTTCTTATACAATTTCGTTTCTGTTAATTGAAATAGTTTAAAATTGTACGGTGCATGGTATGCGATTTGGAAGAGGAAAAAGTTTTTTTTTCTTTCATGATTGTAAGAGAAATATAAATTTCAAATGCTCTCACTTCAAGACCTATCTTTTAAAGGTGTGGGAATAAGAAACAAATGGTCTGGCTGTGTCAAGAATGCAGAATGCAACAATCAGTCACAAGAATTGTCACATCAAATGTTGTAGAGTAAAAAGGCTGTTTATGTCGTTGTCAAAAGACAGTTGCGAGTCGTTGAATGACTCTTGATTTGGGGAATGTACGCAAAAAAATTGATATCCTTTGTGAGGAAGATGTTAAGTAATCTATAACATTCTTATTTTACCAATGTGACGTGGTGATAAAAAATCAAGGAATTTAAACTTTTAAGGGAAATTCTGAAAAAGAACTAAGGGAGTAGTTTATGTGGGTAAATGAACTGGATCAAAATGACCTCTGTATAAATCTTTGAAAGCAATATTCAGACATGAAATGAACACACAAAGTATGTGTACAATTATTGATCATACAGGTGAAAAATTAATAAATTTGAACAACCTAAATGCCAATAAAAACAAATACAAAGTTTAACAAATAAATAATTCGAAACAAGGTTCTTGAAAATTCTAAAATCAAGGACTTAAAGTCCAATCAAATATCTATTTTATGAACCATTTTCTTTTATGGAAAAACTATTTTGGACAGTAAAGATTGAATTTAAAGAAAGAAATTTTTTAAAAAATGTGTGGGTCTTTAGGGCTCATCAACATCGAGGTCATTAGAGCCCTTAAAACTTGTACAGGTAGGGAAAATGCAGTTACGCACTAGGGAGAGCCAACATGACTCTCCCCACGTGTGGGAGTTGCCGAATAACTCAGCCATACCCACTAAAAACCCTCCTGAATTACAACTCAAAACTCAAATCCCAACATATCTCAAGACTTTACCTAAAACATTTTAAAAGAAGAAGAACAAGAAAAGAAGGAGGAGGAAAATGAAAGATACCCTAGCCCTAATAGCATCGGGATCGAAAAGAACAAGAGGTGACCAATGAAGGTCAGAAAAGAGAAAGGAAGGACCCTTGCACAAGTAAGTGGAAGTAATGCCAGACTCAGCTCGGGACCCCGTGTTTGCCAAACATGTACTTACTAGATGTAAATCCCCTAGGGGAAAATTTTAAATTTATAAAGACAAACAAGGTAAATATTGTTATGAAGAGACTTGAAGACTAATCTCGTTTGAATTACGAGTGAATGTCCTTTTCCCTAGTCTATAGGAGTCGGAGATGAGGATGATATGAAGCCTCTTTTTGATAAGGCAGGGTGAATTACAAGGGTGCCAGATGTCCTTCCTGACACACCTCCCCGAAGCAGGTAATGAATGAATGAATAAATGAATGATGATGAGTTAATGTTGTGGTGGAATGATAGGCGGGGAAACGGAAGTACCCCGAGGAAACCTGCCGCAAACCCTGCTTCGTCCACCATTGCGAATTCTACTTGGATCAGACAGGGTTTGAACCAGTATCACCAGATGTAGAGGGCAAGCATGCCAGGCACTACACCACAGCCTGAATGATGAATGAATGTGATGTATAAAAAATGTTTAAATTTTTGGGAAAATATTTATTTTTAAATAAAACTGGACACTAGGAAATAGAACAAGAACCAAATTTCTTTTGTTTTAAGGCAGTTGAAAAGAATATAAAGTAAAATATAGAAAACCTTCATATTATGCAATGAGAATATAAGGCCTATTAAATAAAATTGGAACATGTTTGCTTACAAAACCAAGGACACGTCTAAAATCTAGATGAAATAATTCTAACTGAAATTAAAGTAGAAAGCAGAGGATCAGTTCAGGAATATAAATTACTTAATTTTCCAAGAATAACTTTTCACAGAACTGGTAGAAGAGAGGGGTACAATGATTTATCCAGAGAATTTGAAAACTGCAATCATTAGACTAATTTTTAAAGCAGAAATTGTCTTACTACAATAATTTCAGACTGTTTTCAATGATAAGTTTAATTGGGAGGATTTTTGAAACTAAAAAAAAATTTTCATCATCAATTGGTTCTTTAATTATTGTGATAAAATAATTGCGCCAAAAAATCCTAACTACTTATTACAACTATGCTAAAACTCATCATGAACAGCAAATATCTTCCTTTGTAAACTCAATCCAAGTCAGGTTGAAGACAGAGGAATAGAGGTAGCAACTATATCATAATACGTGCATTGAAGCAGTATTCAAATAAAGTACAGAAAAAGTGAAAAAAATTGTGAAATCATATAAAAACCTTAATCTTGCTCAAGGTATGTCACACGTTAATTTCAAAGCCGTGTCTATGAATTTGCTTATGTCAATACAACATGAGATTCGAAAGTCTTAAAATCAGGAATAACTAATGATAAAATTTACATGCAGTATTGTAATAAATAAAAAGATAATTACATAATTTAACAACACATTTTCTACTCTTTAAAAAGTGATCAAAATCTTGACATGTAATATATAACATAGGAATTTTTGAAAAAATTAGACATTATGAAATATTATTTGCCCTTTCTCGGGTATGTACTGGCAGTAACTCTGCAGTCTATAATTAAAATAGAGAAATCCATGTACATGGCTTTTTGCATACAAAACCAGTGAATTCATTGAGATTAGCAGCTTGCTGTAAAAGAAATCAAGAAACAATGACAAAATCTATTATTAATTTCATATTTATATTATATAGCAGGTTGTGATAATAATCTGCGGTCCACAGATTGAAAATATACCTATTGATGTGTATCACTGGATACCATTTTGACGAGTTGCATCAAGGTGTGCATCGGTAAAATGTAATTTATTTGTAAAAATTATCATGACTGAATTGTGTACAGTAATTTTTAATGAATTTAAGGAGTATCACACTATTCTTGACAAGTTCCTATCATAGGCCTAAAAGATGTTTCTTCATCTGTGATTTCCTTTACTTTTTGGGATCACAGGCACAATGGATTTTTTTTCCGTATGCTCAGGAATTTTCCCTCGCTCAAACAATGGTTTTAAGTGATATTATTAAACAATGGCGCAATGAAATTATTTAATCCTTTCTGTATGCATTCAGATGGGATCATAACCATGAGTTTTCCATTTTTGTAAGCTTTTCACTTTTGTGGGTTCTTGGTGAGAGATGGATATGTTATCTGGAGTCGTATCGTTAAGTTTCATTTGTTTTACTTCTAAGGATGGTTGAAGTCTTCATTCTGAATTGTCACCTGATAATAGCTTATTTAACAATTCTTGTACTGTCTCCTACCTTGTAGTGGAGTATCCATTGTTGAGATGTGTTGTTGAAATTAATTAATTTGTTTTCATTTTATCGGTTGCAATTTTGTAGGGTGTCCATTGAGGATGATAGGATTACATTATTGCTCCCATTTCTTTTTCGCTTTACCCACTTCAAGTTTGAAACTTTACCATCCGGATCACCAAAAACAGATTTTTGGATTTTGAGATGCTTTTGCTAGCTGCTTCTTGAATTATGCTGGTCAGTCTGTGCCTTCTCCTTGACCGAGATGTGACAAGGAACTTTTTATGACAGCTTATTTTGTTTCAGGATGTGCTCCAATTTGCTTTCAAGATGTCATAGCGAAATTCCTTATTCTTCATCTTCCATTGCATGTTTTCCTTCCATGTAAATTTAATTATTCTGTGATCACTCATCATTAGAACAGGAATGATTTTCCAAGTGCCAATATTATTGTAGTCTTTCATATTCGTTAAAGTAACATCAATATTTGTCTTCTATCTGCAGTCTAGAATATTGACTATTTACTTTTTGAGATAAGAACTTACAGATTGTTTCTATTACTTCTTCAAAAAGCTGACCTGTCATCCACTTTGTTGCTCAATCACATATTTGACTTAGTATATTCCAATAATAATGAACTAATCTTTAAGCTGATGAATTATATTTTCTAGTATATGCAGATATTCTTAAAAGGGAAATGTGTCTGCTGGAGGAAAATATGCCGAGGTGACACAGAAGGGTTTGAAACCTTGCCAATTCACCTCACATACTACTAGGTATTGGTTTTATAATTGTATAAGTAGAGTTACTTAGAATTTTTTTGAAGATATAACAATCACTGCACAAGATGTAAGGATTCGAGACAGGTTTTCAGCAATACTAAAAGAATTACTCAGTCCAGCGACTTTGTCATTATAAGTATAAAGTTCTTCAATGAGCACAAGGTCAATGCTGTCACCTTAATCCTTTTTCTAATTGATGCATTTCTCCTTTTGATTCATTCAAATTATGTTTAATTTTGCTAATTTCCATAATCTTTTCTCTCTTGCTCTATCTCTAATGCTCTTATACAGGACATTTATTGTCATTCACATTATGATTGTGATTTTTCATGCCTTTTCAAATGCAGTTAATGCATTTATTTATTTCGTCTTCTGATGAGCATTCTTATGTGAGCCATAACACTTGTAGCATGTGCCTGTTGTTGGCCAACTATGACCAAATTTTTGGCACGTTAAGCAACGGGGAAGACACATAAGTAGTTTTCAATCTTATGCGACTGTCAACCCACACGAATGCGTCTGGTGTTCACAGGACGGTGGTAATTCTAAAATCCTTTGATATAGTTTTCACACCTGTCTTAAATCTAATTTTGAAGTCTTTTACATCAGTTGAGGGAAAGTTGGAATAAATTAATTGTTCCAAAAATGGCTGTTGTTCTTCTTGCTTGGAAATACCATGAATTGTATTTTTAGCAACTTCTTATTTTCTATAATTTTTAAGTTTATTTAATTGTTTCTTTCAGAGTTCCTCTGTCATCACTGTTTGCAACGTTTCGGTACCCATTGGTACCATTGATATTTCATTCGAATATACATCAAATGATGTATATACACCACTTGTGAAAACACCAAATGTATTTCACTTGATAATGGTGCCAACGGGTACCGAAACATTGCGAGTTTTAAAAGTTTTAAAGTGTTGTACTGTTCATTTTACTCAGTGATTATGTTTTTCATTGAATTCTAAAAAATAAATATTGTCTGCTAAAAATAGGTCGTTATTTATTTATTCATATTTCACTATGCAGACGAAGATGGACTGTTCGTTATTAGGTTAAGTGGAAGAGGAAAATCGGAATCCAAATGACTCAAATTAAAACAGCGAAAGTCCTAAAACAATTTGAAATGACAAATAAGTATTAAATAAATAAAAAACTAGAGGCAAAGAATCATACAATTAAAATGGTATATATTTCACTATTTGTACACATAATAAAAAAATAATATTTCTAGTTGCAAAGTCTATTCATTAGAGTATATGCACATGCAATTCAATTAATTCTGTCATGTGGCCACATGACTGATTTCTTTGTGTTTTGAACATATAAAGCCATTTCATTACTGGTCAAAACTACTCTTCCTCGATGTGGTCGAGAGATAACTTTTTTAGGTAAAGGCACTGGAGGTCGAAAAACCATCAGACTGCAGTCATACACATCTGCTATTTGGCAAGCAGACAACTTGGAAAATTCACAAGGCAGGGAACCATCAGTTTCAACCTACCACAGAAACAATGAAATGAAATGGCTACTCCTGCTAAACACACAGTACTTTATATAAATCCCTCCAAAAATGAACTAGTATTTTTTGGCAATTATGAGGCAATTATCGCCACGTCAACATAATTCTCAAAAAGTTCACTGGAACAGGTCTTTAAAACAATAGGAAAATAAACAACTTATTTTTGCATTCAGAATGTACATATTTCACTCAATTTCCTCTTTAAAATCTCTTAAATTTTAATAGTCGTATCAATCTTTGAAGTGACAGTGATTAATTTGGAGGGGACACTGAATAGTAAAAAGATGTAACATACATTAATAATGGCATCAGCCATTTTTTGAACTTCAGGATGGTAATGATGGTTCAACAGACACAGCTCCCACATAACAGTAGCATCAGCACCACAAAACTCAGGATCAGGCACTTCAGGAAGGTAAACTCCATTTCCACAAGAAGGTTCAGTGTCTAAAAGAATATTACATGCCTTTGTTTGCAGCAAAATATTCAAAACGATTTTAATAATTCCTAGAGCATCACCATGACTCAAGTTCATAACCATTGTACTCATGCGCTTGCTGAATGCCAACAACTTTAGCAATGACATTTTGCGTCTACGAGCCCCAACTGCCTTCTCCAAAATCTTTAAAGATGCATTACATTCTTTTCTCTCGGAAGCAATATGAACATCAAGAAGACAGCAATACAGATGAGAGTAGAAGGAATGTGGATCTATATTCAGAGCTTCACCCTACAGGAAACAGAAAAAAAACTTTATATTTGTGCACATGACTCGATAAATGTGTTAACATAATGTACTCACACCTATGCACATTGGGACAGAGTGAGGTAAAAAAAGGAGACAAAAATAGAAAAATCAACCTTTTCTTTGAGCGTTTGAGCACAATGTATGCATAGTTAAGAAGTTCCAAACCGCTCTTCTTTTGTCTGAAAATATTAATATTGCCAAAATTGGCAACATTGGTTCTCATTGTTTTCCCCTCATTGCAGACACAGCAATTGTGACTGAGCATTATTCATGAGCTCATTCCACATAAAGTCTGAGAATATATGTGATTATAATGGCTGCACATAGCAAAGAAATTTTTAAGAAATGAAAAGTATTGTCCATATGCAACATGAATCTAACGCAACCCCTCCACGGCTGTATGGTTTACCTAAGATCCATAAGGCTTCCATACCCATAAGACCCATTGTCTCCTACACCAACACAATCACACACAGACTAGCATACCAACTAAACAAACACTTTCACCAACACACCAATTTCTGTCCATCACACACAGTTAAGAATAGCACGGACCTGGCAAACAAAATTAAAAACATTCCTGTTCCCTCTAAAGCTAAATTAATCTCTTTCGATGTCAAAAATCTTTTTCCCAGTATCCCTCCATCTGATTGTAAAACTCTTTTACGTGACACCCTAGACTTCGCGTCTTGCCCCCTCTTTGCAAAAACAGAACTTTTCAATCTCATTTCTCTTTGCTTAGATGTTAATTATTTTAAATTTGATAATAAATTCTACCAACAGAACTCAGGTCTACCCATGGGTTCCCCCCTCTCCCCATTACTTGCAGACTTATTTATGGACAATCTTGAAAAACAAATTTTTGACTCAGGACATTTCCTTCTACCCAACATTATCTATTGGTACCGCTACGTAGATGACGTAATCACTCTTTGGACGGGAACTCACAGACAACTTGACATTTTTACTCAATTTCTCAATTTACTTCACCCTAACATAACCTTCACCACAGAAATTGAAAATGACAATAGAACACTCAATTTCCTAGACCTCTCTATTTCTCTAGTAAACAACCGCCACCAGTTTGACATATTCAGGAAAGACACATTTTCAGACACTACCATACACAATTCTTCACAACACCCTCCATCACACAAACACGCTGCCTTCCACTCCATGGTCCATCGTCTGTTCACCATTCCACTCTCACCAGAAAAAATCAAAAAAGAAATAGACACTATAAAACTTATAGCAGAAAACAATGGCTACAATACCTTTCTCATTGATAATATAATCACTAAGAAAGTTAGATTATATCACACGAAGAACCTCACATCACTTACTCCAAACAATAATATTCAAACCAGACACGCAATCCCTTTCATAGGCCCACTCTCACTTAAAATCGCGAATTCACTAAAACATTTAAACATTTACACTACCTTCTTCTCTCCACAAACACTTAACACAACCTTATCATTCACTAAGGACCCCACTCCCCATCTCCTCCGAAGTGGAGTCTACGCTCTCACATGTAGTGATTGTCCCTCCGTGTATGTCGGACAGTCTGGACGAACATTCAAACAAAGGATACAGGAACACGTAAATGCATGGAAAAATAACACAACAGTCTCACACTTCGCCAACCACCTAGTAGAAAACACACACACATTTAACATTGAAAAGGATTTTTATATTTTAGAAGTAGAAAATAGATTTTGGCCCCGGATCAAATTAGAAATTTTACACATCCATAGTATTCTAAAAAACAACAACATTTCCCTATTAAATGAACAAATCCCTGAATTTCATTCCCCTCTCATGAAACTAGCCTTCAAATTCCTTCCCCCTCACCCCCAACTCTTCAGGACACTGCACCCCATTCCCAGCAGTTAAAACCCTTGGAAATTCTTTCCGTCTTCTGCCGCCAGTTCCTGGAAAACTCCGACAGCCCCTTTTTCCCCCCCGCCCACCCCGCAACACCCCTTCACTTACCATATAATGACCTCCGTTCGGCGTACTCTGCGCATTCGCCAAAAATATTCCTCAACACTCAGGTACGTAATTTTGTCGGCTTGCTCACTCTGTAATTGTTTTCTTTTCTTTTATTCATTTTTCATTGTTCTTTCCTTTCTTTATTTCAACAACAACCAAAAATACACTTCTTTCGATACTGTTTCACCCAAATATTATATACTTTCATATTATGTATCTATTTTTATATATTTTATTTTATTTTTATTATTTTATTATTGTCATCTTATGTACATTTATATTTTCCAGTGTATGTTACTGACGATGGTTGCTATGCAGCCGAAAAAGCTTTCTAATACCAATAATAAAAAAATGAGCAACATAGAAACGACTTTTAATTTATCATGAAGAGATAATGAACGTGTACATTTCAGGATAAGGTTGTTCATCAAACAAATTCTCCTAGACGTACAAAAATTGTGTAAGCAGAGGTAAAGTAGGAATTATTTATTAACTATTATATAATGTGTATAGAATGTATACACATTGAAATCAGCTGTCTGTTTTTGCCCCTTTCCTGCAAATCCCCAGTGAACTACATGGGAACGTATTCTCTGATATTCCAGATTATTCTCATCTTTCACCAAATACTTGTGAAGGTGTTGCAGGATTTCAATGTAAATATTGCTCGTTTCTCTTGTAAAAAAGTAGGTTTGTAAAGATATAAGAGAGTTTTCAGCGACAGGTACTTTTGTCCCACTTTGAAATCACTGTCTAACTGTGCTGTGACAGAAAAATAAATTGAANCACTGTGCTGTGACAGAAAATTAAATTGAATACTGAACTAGATTATGAATAAAATACAAAAAACTTCCCTACATATTTGTTTGTTTGTTAATATTTTTGACATTTTTTAAATACAATAATATAGCTTTCCCTACATCTTTCATATTAATTTGATGTGATATTCCATTTTGTTAAACTGTATGAAATCAATGGTAAGTGTATTTATGACATTGTCGAGTCAGGTGGTTTCCCCCCCTCATCCATGTATGTTTTGGTCCTGATCATTACTCGTGCTGAAATGCAAGGTAGTTTTCAATGCTCTGGGTTTGAGAACATAATTTGTTTCACTGTAACTACCTCTGCCCAACATTCTGTTACGGGCCCAGTCCTCATTTAAATGTGTTTTTCTGTCAGTGGTCCTGAATAATTCGACCACCCGGCGCCAAAAATGTCAGCCAAATGCATTGTCATTTGTTGTAAAATTGAAAGCCCACAAGAACAATGCCATGAGGAGTTTCATACGAAGGCTCTTCTAAAATTGAGTGATCAATGGGATGTCGTACAGTAATCCAAAAGTATACGACAGAATGTAGAATCAACAATATCCCTCCCGGTAGAATCTGATTTGATCAATCATATTGAAAAATTTGAAATTGCAAAGCAAACGTGAGAAACTATACAAGCATTATTTGACGATTCAGGTCTCAGCAAGTTGGTTCATTAAAAAAGTTGATATTAACCCGTCTCGATAACTGCAGTTCCATGAAGCCAAATTATCACAATAGCTCAACTTCTGCAAGACACAAAGTTCGACACACCAGAAGAATGGGTTGGAATTTTACGTTTAGTCTCCACATAGCGTTGGACATTGTGCTGCACTGTGCATCAGCAATGCAGAGATTAACGCACCACGTGCATTTAAATGTGCTGGTTGCTTGGGCAATTTTTTCACATCAACCCATTAGATGTAGATCACTCACTAGATTTTATAAGCTACTTTACCATTGCACTTATTGAATGCATTAATGGTGACTGAGAAAAGTGTACTGTTTAGTAATCTTATTTGCAAGTTATACATTTTATTTTCTTATAAAACAAACTTTATTGTTTCCAAGTGAATGTACAGCTAAGTTTACATAACAGTTTTGGTTCATAATACGAGGTCTGGCAGAAAAGTAATGAGTCTGATTTTTTATTTACCAAAGTTTTTATTTTTTTCAAACATCAATGTTATCCCCTTCAAAGTAGTTCCCTTGGGCAGCTACACACCGATGGAGACGTTGTTCCCATTGTTGGTAGCAGCGCTGGAAGTCTTCAACCGGTACGGTCTTCAGTATGTCCGTTACACTCTTTTGAATGTTTTCTACAGTCCCGAAATGACTACCTTTGAGGATATTTTTCAGTTTAGGAAAAAGTCACAGGGACTGAGGTCAGATGAATAGGGGGCTCGGGAACCACAGGAATGCCTTTTGAGGTCAAAAACTCTGTTATGGAGAGGGCAGTGTGACATGGGGTGTTGTCATGATGGAGCATCCATTTATCTGCAATGTCTGGTCTCACGCAAATGACCCTTTTTCTAAGCCTTTCAAGGACGTCTTTATAAAAAACTTGGCTGACAGTTTGTCCTGGAGGAATAAATTCTTTGTGGACGATTCCCCTTCTGTCCAAAAAACAAATCAGCATTGTTTTGATCTTCGATTTGATCATTCGAGCTTTCTTTGGTCGAGGAGAGTTTGCAGTGTGCCACTNTGCTTTCTTTGGTCAAGGAGAATTTGCAGCGTGCCACTCCTCACTTTGCCTCTTGGTCTCAGTATCGTATTCAAAAATCCATGATTCATCACCTGTGATCACACGACTAAAGAAATCTTGCTCATTAGCGATTCTGTCAAGAAGATCAAGACACTTGTTTTTTCGATTGTCCTTCTGCTGAATTGTGAGGTTTTTCGGCACCATTTTGGCACAGACCTTTCGCATGTGCAAATGTTCACTCAAAATTTGATGAACGGTAAATCTGTTCAAATTTAATTGTTCNCTTCTTTATGTTAAACAATGGTCTGATCTCACAAGAGTGTTCACACGTTCAATATTTTCATCGGTTTTCGAAGTTGAAGACCTCCCTGAACGGTGTTCATCTTCAACGTGTTCTCTGCCTTCCAAAGATAATTTGTGCCAATGAAAAACTTGAGCTCAGGATAAAGAATGTTCCCCATAGGTCTGTTTTAACTTTTCAAACGTCACACTTGCCGATTCTCCAAGCTTAACACAAAATTTAATGGCACAACGTTGCTCCAAATTCTGCGGTTCCATTTTGCTTGACGCACAACCAAAACACAACTTCACTAATAGCAGTCACAAAAATCACATAGTTAACGGAAGGAGTTGAAACTCTCACTGAGCTATGGGAGGGTACTGATACACATGCCCTATCAAGGACAACAGCACAGCGTTGTCAGATCGCTTATAGTGTTGCCAGTCTCATTACTTTTCTGCCTGACCTTGTATGTACTTTACCATTTTTTATTGTTATATTTTTCTTTTGGACACCAGTGTACATGCATGTGACAACTGTAATGGTGAGTCACCGTCATTACAATTCTTTTAGTTTAAATTGTGTTCTTTATTCTCTTATTTAGCCTCATAAATACATTGAGTATTTATGACTACACTTTATAAGCAGAGTTTGGATCGATATGCACTAATAATCAGATAACATGCACTAAAAAATTCAAAATACCCACTTCTACAGTCTTCGATAAGGTGATTTTAGGAAGTTAAATATACAAAGAAAATTTTCTTGGCCCTGCAGAGCTATCAGTCTAATATTTGTGACTATCAGTCTAATAATGTTTGTGCGAATAGAAAACAAACCAATGAACATCGCACATGATGAGAGTATGTAAGGAACAATTTTTTGCATTTTGACATTAACGTCATTAGCTGTAGCTGTATTAAAAGAATAAAACTTGAGAAGACATTTTGAAACGAAACATACAAGTTACACACAAAATTTAAATGAGAAAGCCGAAAATAACAAGCTGCATATCTCGTAGTAAAATAGACCCGGCAGCAAAATGTATTCACACAGCACAATCGATTGCTCAATGTGGAAAAACTTTTGCCGAAGGAGAATTTGTAAAAAAGAGCATGTTGATTGTTTATGGTGTGATGTGATGTGATCAGAAGCTAAACATAAAATTGAAAATATAAACCTGTCTCGGCAAACTATTGCCCGAAGAATAGAAGATATGAATGCTAATATAAATGATCAGTTACTGAGTAACATAGAATCGGTCCATTTTTATACAATAGTTCTAGATGAAAGTTGTGATGTTAAGGATACCGCTCAGTAACTAATTTTTATCAGAGGATCACTGAAAATTTTCAAATTTCGGAGAACTTCTGTCAATTGTTCCTATGAAAGACGACAAAGTGAGAAGATCATTTCCGAGAGGTTGAAAAATGATTTTTTAAATACAATATTGCTGGAAAAATTGGTGAATGTAACAACAGATGGATCATCAAATATGATTGGAAAAAAGATGAATTGAAGACAAAATTTCAGAAATTGATCCAAATCATAAAAAAAATATACCCATACACTGCATTATTTATCAACATGCATTATGTAAAAATATTTTAATATCAATCATGTTACAAACAGAACTGTGAAGTTAGTGAATTTCCTTCGATCAAAAGGATTAAAACACAAGCAATTTAAATACATAATAATACATAGTCTATATAACTCTCCTGAACTTATGGACATTTTTACTCATTCCACAAACCCACATCTCTGAGGTCATAGCTATAANCTATATAACTCTCCTGAACTTATGGACATGTTTACTCATTCCACAAACCCACATCTCTTGAGGTCATAGCTATAAACTAACCGAAACCAGACATAAACGTCTCCAGAAAGAGAACTTCCTAACAAATCCAATTGTCAACCTATGGAACAGTCTGTCTGAGCAACTTGTCTCACAATGGTCAGAAGTGACAGCTCGAAACAGGCCTTGATTTTTTTTCACTGAAAGTGTGTATAGAGTGTACACTGAAAGTGTGTACACTTTTAAAATTTTAGCTGCTGAGATTTTTAGCACTGAAAGTAGCTTTTAAATTTTTTTGAAAATGCCCAACAAAAACGCTTTAAATGACCAATTGTACACCCCTCAATGGTCATTGATAAGGAAGGACAGAAGTGGGCAAATGCGGTGGACAGCTGATTGTGTAGGTTTCTTTTGCAAGTCACCAAACTAGCTGCATAATTACAACTATAATTATAGTCATTTTTAACAAGAATACATTAAATTTTCATTATCCAGGAAATATAGAACTATGATCAAACAGTTGAAACTCGCACAGTTCTCTTTTAAAATATTCCAATATATAATTTTCTTCTTTTGTTAGATTGAAGTAAGTCATTCAAAATTATTAAAGCTTAATCACATTATTTGAAATAATATTTCATAATAAATATATCAAGATTTACAATTTAATGCAGTCATGCTGACGGACCAAAATAATTTCAATTTACTATAAATACAGTCATACTTTGATGTTAGTTGGGAAGAAAATGATATCTGTAATTCTGCATAAACTATTGTTTATTCTTCATAAACATTACAAAACTGAGATGACACAATACAATGCAGAAAACATACATTTACTTTGCACCATGCACATCTAATGAATGAGATGTTTGCACATTCTTTAATTTCACAACTGCTGTGACCAGACAAAACAAAGATTTAAAAGGAAAAGAAATACAGAAGCCTCAGTCCTAATCAGTAGCACAAAAGATGGCCGATTGAAACAAGGCCCTCTGTGACAGTAGGTATCGCGAAGTGTTGTTGCGTCACACTACAAGCACAGGGTTGTACAACTTTCCTACAGAAAATTCAGTCTGTTTTGGTATTTTCAAAAGCTACTTCCATTGCGTCTCATCAGCTAAAATTTTAACAGCACACCCAATGCAATACACACTTCCAGTGAAAAAAACTAATCAAGGTCTGTTTCAACCTGTCACTTCTGACAACTCCCTTGTCAGCCCCATCCCTAACAAACTATAAAACTATCCTGGATCGACTGAATCAACGCTGACATTCGAGGCTAAACTGACAGTCAACACTAATGAACTTTATCGCTGAATAAAATTTTCTGTTTACTTATATTATTCTCTGTATAATACTACTCACTGTACCTAACTATACATTGTCAATAATAAATTATAATTTTGTACTTTGCCAAATGTTGGATGAATTGTAAATATAACAATATCAATATCGTAATTTGTAAGATTCGGGCATTTTCAGTACGTATTACTGGTGCTTGTACACTGTATAATAAATAATAATAATAACAATAATACCCGTACTAATATTAATAATAATAGTAATAATAAATAATTTATTAGACTCCTTGAAGAACTAAATACCAGTTATGTAGATATACTATATCCTAATATAGGGTTCTAATGACCATGATGTTGGTGAGTCCCAATTAAAGAAAAAAAGTCACAATGAAATCCGTTGGTTAAGCTAGGGAAAAGTTTATAATGGTACATGGAGAAAACAAAATCACACTTCTTGCACTTCGTTACATTGCTAAAATACAAATAATGTCACACTTGTCACACTGAAAGATATCCACAGAGCCAAATGCAACTGTCACGATAGATTTGTTGCAATGAAATTGTTTGGTGGAACTGTTTCATGATTATCATGGAACCATTATAACAGATCCATGAATGGAACTGTCTGGCACACACTTAATCATGTCCCATCAAGACCATAGGACGAAACGACAGGTTACTTATGCTATTAGACAGACAGTGCTTCCTCCTTTGAATGAAAGAACTCACTGGAGGGTAATCAATTTTCAATAATCAATTTTCTAAAAATAATTCAAATTTCCTTGGAATGCTGAAAGGTAAGACACATTGAATATGGAAAATTTGAACTACTTATCAGTTACGAAACAATAGCATGTAAAGGGTTTAAAACTTCGATAAATTGAATAACTTTATGCTACAGATTCCCCAAACCTTTATTAACTGGAAACACCATTCTTATGGAGTTGTTTGCTAACACAAATATGTGTTCAATTATGAGCAGATAAATTAGAGATGTGTTCCTCGCTATGCTGTAGTTCATAAGTTTCCAGTGTATGTAAATTATAAATATAGACTTTTATTGTTATAAAAATAGATTTTTTCTGTATTTTGTGCATTTTTCACATTCCTCACAAAGGCTGATCTGTATATTTGAAAATTATCATATATACTTTTTAAAATCCTCACACATCTATAGTACATACACACATTAAAAAACTATTATTTTATTTTCAAATACTTATTCTCATTTCATTAATTAGCAATTATTCCATCTACTGTACTCATGAATGAGGAGGAGGAGGATGAATAATGAAGAAAAAATGGAGACAATTAATAAATTTATATGAATGACTATCATGGCATCAAGAATCATGTGAAACACCACCAGGAGAAAGACACATTCAAAAGAGAAGACAATAGAAACAAGTGCATCATCTAAGGGTTAAAACTGTGCAATTGTTGTAAATTATTCAAAAGAAAAATATTTGTATCAATGAAATTGGTATTTGTATTGGTATTCTTGGAACAATGATCTGGATCACATTTATATTTAAAAAGTAAACTGATACCATAGCTCTATAATAATGTGAAATGTTTATAAAGTTTTAGTAAACATTTTTGAAAATGTATACTGAAAATTTAACATGTTTTTCAAATTGTAGATAGTGCCACAAAGTCTTACAATCCTGGATTGTACCTTTCTTCAAAACTAAAGCCAATATTATACAATTGTTACCCTTATTCTAAATATATTCCAGTAAATGTAGTAAATCTCATTAAGTAGCTGAAGCTTCTGTTTGATTATCGGGTGTCCAAGAGTTAGTCTCTCTAAAAAATGGCAGAAAATGTTCAGTCAGATAGTAAATAAGTAATCCATTTTATTAACTCGCAGCAAAGGTCAGGCACTTTATAAAAAGATGCTGAAAATCTTCAGCCATTAAATAGAATAGAAATTGTAATATGTATGCACACTCCTGACATCTGTGGATCATATGGTGAACTAGCTATGGTTGTGCTTTAATCCCAACTGTACATATTAAAGGATGAAAAGGTGTTCTGGCACTTCATCTGACATTCAATTCCATATGGGCCCAAAGCACAAGCTGTTTTCTCGCTCAGTGTTGCTCACTTGTTCAACACTAATACATATTTTTAAAGTATGCAACTGGACACACAAAGGCTGTAATAATGCAATATTGTTAACTTATAGATACAAATTTTATGCATTAAATGTGCAATAAATAATGCAATCTACCTCATTTTTATGCGTCCAGAGGTAGTGATGAAGTAGCATCATGTTTACTTAAAGTTTTAAAGCAAATTACCAATGTGAAGAAGAAGCTGATATTTTACCACGGCCAGAATAAGAATATCACCATTTTTTTTATGCATTAGTACATTTTGGCGAATATGAGGAAATAATTCATAAATTTCTAGTTTCATATCACACTTTTTTACCATGCGATGCTGACTTTGGACAGATAGAGAAGTTCAAGAGAAAAACTGTAGCAGTCTTTTCTCCTGATGAATGGTGTAAAGTTATTAAAAGAGCAAGACTATTTCTTTTTATTGGGGCTTTACAGCTTGCCGACATCGAGGTCATTAGAGCCCGAGACTGGTTAAGGCCTTCATAGTAGTTAAAATGGTAGCTGAAGATTTTTAAAAATTTGACACTTACAATGATCTCATTAATAAGCCAAAAGTGAATATATATGGTAAGTAAAAAAATTACAGGAATCATACAATGCTACAATTTTCAGCACATTGCCCACAACTGATGTTTAAGAAAACATAATCTATCCTCGAGACATGGGAATTGGTCACTCTTCTGAAACCTCATCGAGAGAAACCAATGCTAACAAGGTTCAGACTTACAACACCTCGTGTCAAAATAACCAGGTAGAAGGAAAATATCAATTTTGAAGCATAGAAATGTGATGAAACTGCTGCCGTACGTGCTAGAAAGAGAAAAGTAGTTTTTTTCTGTATCTTAAGCCCAACTGTAATGAAAGGCAACCATAACAATGATGAAGACTATGAAAATGATGGTCTGAAGAATTTTCAGTGTTTCAGTGCAATTCTAGATTGTGTTTATATTTCAATAATAACTAACAGAGGACATTAGTAGAAAATGAGATTATTATTTTGTGTATTTCTATTCTCTGAAAAAATCATATTTGAACATAAATATATCCCAATATCTTAAAAGTTTTATAATATAAAGTGGGTTCATATTTTTTTATGTGTAATTTGAGACACACAGAATACAGACAGAACCAAATAAAAGTCCACACACCAGAGAATTCAGTAAGATTTTCAGTTTCACAAATATATTATTTTCTTTTAAAAAAAATTTCTGTGCTTTGGGCCCTTCTGGTTCTCAGCACCTCATGTTTCATTCATTATCAACTGGTTCTATATAAAGTGCCTAAGTTCTAAAGGGGAAAAAAAAGAGGCCACTTTCACTATCAGGCTGCGACATATATCACACTGTCTGACATACTTCAACCAAACCAATCAGTATTAAATTCTATGACTATTATTTACTACAACATACTAGTACTCTCTATTTTAATACATATTTTTGTAATTATTACTGTACATAATTATTATTAAGACCTTTTACAATAGTTAAACATCTTGATTGTAGGCCACTGAAGATGACAGCATAAGTTGGCGGATTTCCCCTCCGATTTCATGGATGTGTGTAAAAAAATGACTTCTTTTCACACATTTTAAAAATTAAAGTTTGTCTATGTTCATCCTGGATATTTAAAGGATCTCCTTGCTAAATTTCTCCACAATCTGCTCAGTGGCATAATAGTAATCAGGTAGCAAACAGACACACATTTTTACATAATGCATTAATATATTAGTATGGAGTATGAATGTCATAATAATAATAATAATAATAATAATAATAATAATGAGTTAACAGCATACTGAATTAAGGTATACAAGATGAAGGTCCAGCTAGAGAAATGCCACAAGAAAACAGAGGCAATTTATCTAACACAAATGATACATTGCTCCTTGATTGTGATGTGCGAAATTGGCCAATCCCTTTAACTTAGAATTGCTTCTGATGCAAACTTTTTGCTGTTCATGACAAAAGCTGCTGGTGAATAAAAATTTACTAGATTACAAAACTGGTGGAAACTAAACCCTAAGGTATCACAGCATGAGAATTCTGACATTCACTTAAACAATCACGAAAAATGGAAAACCTTATGGGCAAGGCTACAGCTTAATAAAACTGTTGATACTGTTCATCAAGCAAATCGATAAATGGAAACAAAAAAAAATTGAACTATATTTGGCATCACTTATTGGACATTACGAGACAAAACTCTCCTTTTCAAGACTACAGAGTAAGAATTTTCTGAAAACAATGGGAACTTTTTAGAGTTAGATGAGCTAAACTAGGTGTAGTGAGCAACATCATGCAGTAATAACACATTTCTGCAAATTGGCGCAGGCTTTAAAAAAGTTGCACAATCCAACTGAAAATCTAGACAAGGAGTTAAGCTCAAATTTTGATAAAAAACATTTTGTGATTTCGACTTTCTCAGTTACCTTCTTTAATGGTGTAATAGTCTTGGAGAAACCAACCATACTCAAAAGTACTTGCCGACTGAAGGAATTAGTTTGCATAAAACTATACAAAAAATTAGTTCCTTTAAAACTTTTTTTGGAAGAGAGTCAAGACAAACTGGTTGAAAATACATGAACATCTACCACAACAACTTGCAAGAAAAAGGGAACCCACATTGAAAAAATTGGGGCAAAATAGTTTTAAAATGATGATGCCAGGAGAAGAGACAAGAGAAGACCTTGACATTGAGACAAGAATTAAGAAGATGCACGTTTATGTCAATAAATAATTCCTATGAAGATCTTAAAACTAAAATAGAATCTATGAAAAAAATATATTAAAAATTTGCAGTCATTCAGTCATCATAGCTTATTATAACAAGAGATTAATGAACTTCCAAAACCGATTTCAAGTTTCACGGAAATGTCAGTTCATTGAAACGTACGCCAGTATGCAGACTATTTTCAAATCCTGGTTCTACCCTCTTTCTAAATCTGCCATTCGTTTGATAATGTTTTCATGGCAATTTCATTTCTACTACTGCTATTAAACAATTATTTTATTTACCATGTTTCACTGCTGATTAATTGTTTATATACTATAATCTGACAAAAAAAATTATTTCATTTTATATTGTTACCCTTCAACAAAAATCCAAAGGTTCCCATTGCGACTTTGGTTACAAAAAGCAACATAGGACAAGTGAATAATTTATGGACTCGACGCTCTTTGTGCAAATGAATGACATCTCTCAATCATTGAGCTTCTGTGGATTATTTCCTGAAATCTCATAGGTTTATTTACAAAATCATGCCTTTGAGGAAGATGATGAACATGATATTAATAAATGAGCTATGCCCCCCAGGGCCCCGAGCTGAGTCTGGCATTACTTCCACTTACTTGTGCTAGGCNGACTTACATCTATTAAGTACATGTCTGGCAAACACGGGGTCCCGAGCTGAGTCTGGCATTACTTCCACTTACTTGTGCTAGGCTCCTTGCTTTCTCTTTCCTGACCTTCCATGGTCACCTCTTGTTCTTTTCGATCCTGACGCTGTTGGGGTTGGGGTACCTTTCATTTTCCTCATTTTTTGTCCCCCACTCTTTTGTCCTCAATGTTTTGATTTTTGGTTTTGAGATGTGTTTTGGTATGTTGTAATTCAGGAGGGTTTTTGGTGGGTATGGTTGAGTCATTCGGCAAGTCCCATGCACGGGAGAATCATGTTGGCTCTCCCTAGTGCGTAACTACATTTTCCCTACTTGTACAAGTTTTTAGGGCTTCAATAACCTCGATGTTGACGAGTCGTAAAGTCCCACAAAACAAAACTATGAACATGCTTCCAATGAGCTGAGGGGTTTCTCAGATTAACTTTCTCACCCACTTGTCATCGGACTCCGACACCGACAATTTCTCCTCAGACTCGAACAGAAGATTTCTGCTGGAATTGTCTTCAGCTGGCAACCACATATCTCATTGGCATCATCATAAGCAATCGGCTCATGAGACAATTTCCAGGTCAAACCACCATGTGCTCATCTGCTAGCATCATTTGGCCACAAACTGCCAGTCTTTCAACATCAACTGAATGTCAACCCAAATCAACATCAATCCAATGCCTTCTAGGCTGATCCACAAGGTATTTGGAGAATCACCTCATCACATCATTACCTCTTTGCAGCAACTCATCCAGATTTTCACACGACATTCAGTTTTGTATTATTTCTTTTGAATTCCTTATTTTAATGGTTTATTTTGCTATTATTAAATTATTTTGTTGGCACTTCTATTGCTCAACTCCCATCTCAACCATCTTTATCACATTTCTGGTCCTTTAAAACCTCAACACTCAAATGTAATGGGAAATTCTGTTACTTTTGTAGTAGAAATTGAATTCTGTACAGTTCCATTATTTTATCTACATATAGAAACAAAATTTCACAATTACACTTCTTTTTTCCTCAGATGGACTGCACTACATATATTTATTGTTAGGTGCATCTTTTGTGATTGTAGGAAATAAATTAAAGTTATTGATAAATTAAAGTTATTGATTATTCACCCTTTTCTGCCAGAGGTATATTTTCACAGAATTGTAGAGATGGCTAATGAAACTTGGTTTACAAATGATAATTAAAACTTACATAAAAATAACAGAAAGTGATACCTGGCCTGAGAGAATAGTGAAGACTGTTTCCACACAGTGGAGGCGTTGCAAAATATTCAAATTTCGTTTTGAAAGTAGTTCATTCAATACATTAACAAGATCATGAAAAAACTCCAAGTTGATGCAATGAGCAAACTTTGCTAATCCCTCCAAAGTAATACTAAGAAGCTTTGCTTCATGAGAATTTCTTTTAAGAACATGAAAAAATATTTTGAAGATTATATTCATAATTTCTGTTAATTTCTTTTTTCTCTCGACCTTATTTTCTTCAGCCTGAAAACAAAATTATTAAATTAAAAAACACTTTAATCAGCACTACAAATCAGAGCATGATAACCCAAAAAGAAATTTCAAGACTGTACACATGGTACTACATGGCAACAATATATTTTTTGAACACTTAACACAAAGAACAAATTTTTAAAATATATGTCCTTACTTTTGTTTCTCTCATTTCACGTTCCAATTCTTCTAACTGTTTATTTCGCTTACGATCTCGCTTTGACATACTAAGCACTTGGAATTTACGGTTCTTAAATTTCTTGACTTGGATTTCTGCTTCTTTTTCATCATCCATATTAATATCTTTAAATTTTATAGCGAGTAAAACTGATATTACTTCTGGCTTAACTTTAGACCTTTTTTTAATGAAAATGTAATTGATACTGAAAAATAAAAAAGTTCATAAACACAAAAAACAAACTATTCACAAATCTACAATTTAATTTATGTAAACAAAAAAATATAATTTATTTCTTAAATAAAAACATACCTGCGAACAATATTCAATGACAGTTCTCCCTTTTTATCTTCTCTGAGAACTTTGCCTATTGTTCTTACAACCATGTCACAAACTGACTGTACAGAGTGAGTAAGAAACACAATCAGACTTCGAGCAATATTGGGAGAGTAATTAAAATAAGGGTGCTCCACTAGTAACTCACAGAAGCACCGCACAGCCAAAACACCAAGACTCTCTGCTTCAGAAACAGGTTTCCCTTTAAATCCATGTTTATTTCTCAAAGTTTGAGAAATCTTCTCCAGTTTTTGAAGGTAAGTCTAAAGAAGAAAATTTATGAAAATAGACTACATCATACCTCACTAAAGAATTTTTGTGTGTGTCAACATCGAGGTCATTAGAGCCCTTAAAACTTTTACAGGTAGGGAAAATGCAGTTACGCACTAGGGAGAGCCAACATGACTCTCCCCACGTGTGGGACTTGCCGAATAACTCAGCCATACCCACTAAAAACCCTCCTGAATTACAACTCAAAACTCATATCCCAGCATATCTCAAGTCTTTACTTAAAACATTTTAAAAAAAGAAGACGAAGATGAAGAAGAAGAAAGAAAATGAAAGATACCCTAGCCCTAATAGCGTCGGGATCGAAAAGAACAAGAGGTGACCAAGGAAGATCAGGAAAGAGAACTAAAGAAAGAGATGAACCAACTATTCTCAGAACTCACAAAAGTGAGGCACACAAATAAAATAGCAAGTATTCTCCTCCGAATTTATTCTTTAACTGAAAGCAATCAATAGATACAGGGGAAGACAGGGACAAAGTAAGCAGCCCTCCCTAAGACATATTACAAAACCCTCCAACAATACAGTGTTTTCTCAATGATTCAAATGCTATATCCATTCAGAGACAGTGCAATGCCACACTTTCAAATGAGAAAGCCACTAAATTACAATGTAACATCAGAATTATTTAGTCGCTAGCAAATAGAGTGGAATAATTTTTATTTACTTAAAATACTATAATTTGATGAATACTTTCTGCAATTGAACTAAGGTGCATTCTATTGTCATTTCATTAAGCTTCTTTCAAGCTGATATTCTTTTTCCAAATAAGAGAAAAACAAAAGATAAAAGTATACATATGAAATTTTCATGTATATAATAGTTTGGTAGCCTTGAGAAAAGGCATTCACATAATTTCCAAAAGTATGAAAATAACAATGAATAAGAAAATATACCAGGAGTTCAAAACATCTCAAACTTTTTTTCCTTTTATTTAAGTACAAACATGCTTGTGAAGAGAAAATAAAGCATTAAAACATTGTAGTGGTTTGACAATAGAGATTCATGGACTTTAAATAGATTGTGATTTGATTCAACAATTTATTTAATTATACATCAAATTTTGCCAAAATTTTTGAAAAACTTTAATACATCAGAAATCATCTTCCTTGAAATAATTAACTTTCATTCTAATATGCCATTTGGTTTTCACAAAGGGATTGGAACAAATGATGTTGTAAGTAAAATTACTGAATGCATTTATAAAAATCTGGATGACAGTATTCCAATGGCTGCTGTATTCTTAGACTTAACTAAAGCATTTGATATGGTGGACCATAGTATCCTTACAGAAAAGCCTTGTATGATAGGTATATGAGGGATAATTTAATGTTAATTATTAACTATTAATCAAACAGGATGCAATTGGTAAGGATTGATAATGAGACAAGTACTCATGAAAATATTAATACAGGGGTGTCTCAGGGAACCATACTGGGTTCTTTGTTCTTTCTAATATATATTAATGATATTTTTAAACTGGTACAGACAACTGTGCTGTATACTGTTACACTGATGTCACTATTACTTTCTATTATGTATGGGCTCTACTATAGTGTCGTTAGTTAAAATTATAGCTTGGGGCTACGCTAAAGACAATATTTTTAAATCTGTCAATGTCTACAATAAAATTGTTAAAGAATTACTTTCTGTTGATGCTAAAATTAAATTACCTATTAATATTAAACAAAAATATATCTTGGAGTCTACTGTTTATCACTAAGTCTCTTAGTGAGAGATACCAATTGTTTAAGAAGTACAAAGACGAGATACAAATTTATCCCTCTACCCACATGTAGCAAAAATGTTGGCAAAAGAAGTCTGTGTGAATCTTTGCTGCAACTAAATTTTGTAAGTCTTACCAACACTGTTAATGAAAATTATAATTTAAATTACAAACAAAAAATTGAGCAATTTATTAGAACTTCTGCCGCATCATCTCAAGCATATATAATTGATACAATAACATGTATATTTCTACATGTTATTTATTACAAATAATAAATTTTGATTGAACGACAGAATACCCACAATATAGTGTCTACTTCTATTTTATTTATATCAACTGATTATTTGCCTATAGATGTAAATAAAAGAATTCCTTGTTTTCTCTCATTTATTGTCTACTTTTAGTTTTAGCTTATAGTTTCCCGGGCTACGAACAGGTGCATAATTATGCACCTCTGCAGGATACAGGTTGCATATGTAAGTATGTATCGTCTTGTACCTGTTTAATTAAACAAATAAAAAAATAAAATTTTATATAAAATTATGTTATATAAATAGAAATGGACGTGTGTATGGATGTGTGTTTGTATTGTTTGTTGAAACAATAAAGAACGTAGGTTTCTCGCCACGTATCACATGCTGAACTAGAATATTTCACTTAATTTTTGCTACACACTATTATGTTAAACTAGCTGAGTACTCAAGGCTTTGCTCGTGTGAATTTTGTATTATGTCTGTAACTTCATTATTTCTTACATTGATATCCAGTGAAAATGTTACCCATTAATGGCGAAGGTTTGATAGAATTGGTGTGTATCAATCCCTCATTTTCACTGATTAATTGAGAAAAAGGTTTTAGAAAACACCGATTTCCCATTTCACTCCTTTGAGGGTGAATTTCATTAAATCCTTTCTTCACAGACATTCTTGATTATTTTTCATGTCACGCTCTTCCCAACCCCCGCCTCCAGGGGTGTCGTACACCTCATGTCGTCTGAATGGTACATAATGTAATTGGAAATACGATTAGTCATCTCAGAATATACAAAAACCATGGACTCGACCTTTATATCGCTCTTTTTAAGTTATTTTTACGTCTCACCCTTCCCACCCCAGCTCTAAGGATACCAAGTCACGATGTGATCTCAACTTAAACTTAACAGCATTGGTAGTTTAAAAACCTCATCAACCCTAATACTATGGATCTGATGCAATTTCAATATTTTTATAATTCAAAATTAGTTTATATATTTTAAGAAACTAAAAATCACCAGTTTGAATTGGAACATGTTAATTTTTTTTCCTTCTTGACCTATGTCAAATAACATATTATAAAGATCTTTAAATAAGCTGTAAGATGACACCTCTACCTGCTCTCTATCAATTAAAAGAGCTTCCAGAGCAATTCAAAAGTTTCATGTAGAGACTTTTTGGGGAGTTTTGTATAAACTTTACATTGTTACTACCAAATGGGTTTAAATTTTACAACAATACTTGGTACTATTCTTAACCTTTATGATAGTTACCTTCCTACAAAATTTTATCAAAATCTGAGATGTGAGGTTTAGAGCCCATGTTGAGTTGACATGAAATGACTCCATATTGGTCTTCAATGGTAGTATGAAAGTGTTGCTACCTGTGCAATTATTTTCCTTGCACACCAGAAGCATTTACATACCATGAACAACCCGAGCATAAGTGCCTTATATTTTAATCCTTATGCAGTGTCATGATGCAGCTTGCGTTTTGGCAGCAATGCCACCAATTGACCTTTTGGCAGAGGAATGGACCAGAACCTATTGACGAGGAAAAGCGGACAGTCAAGCTTCCTAACACTATCATTGCAGAAGAGAAAAAAAAGACATTTGCGCTTTCGCAAAAGAAATGGTAGTCGTTAGATGTAGGATGATGGACTTATTGTCTTGTACCGACCACTGAGATTTGGGCACATAGAGAGCATACGGAGTCGGATCATTACATCATCCGCTTTCTAACTGGGCACGGGTGTTTTAAAGCACAACAGCATCACCTAAAAGTGATTGACGACCCATCATGCCCAACAGAAACTGACAGTGACGAACATATCATCTTCATGCATTGCCCTTGCTTTGAAAAGGATAGAAATGAACTCTCTAAGAGTCTCCATGAAGAACTGTCCTCAGACAACATTGTGTAACTGCATTGAGTAACACATCCTTGATGTCCAGACCCTTCAGTGCATCTGTCAGCAGATTTTTTACCTTCCCTCATTAAAAGCATACATTTATACTAATAAAAGTGAATTATTTGGAATGTCTGTTAAATGGATATCAGAAAAAGTAATTAATTAAATTATTTGAAATTTCCAAGGACTCTTCTTAATGGATAATGCAACAAAAAACAGCAAAGAATAGTTAATACTGATGAACTACAAGAGCAGAAGAACAATAAAATTGGCTGCTAATCAATAGATGTGAATCTTCACTCACATGACCATTTACTTCAAAGCTTACTAACGTGTTCACAGAGTTCAATTATGATACGCGAGGTCCACCATCCACTGAACATATAATTTATGACATCGAATCATTGATTAATTTGTATTTTTTATACAGCCAGGAACTGCAAACATATTTGAAGAGTGATTTATGGCTTTTGTTTCTCAGTGATTCATCATTGCTATCTGCCCATCACAGTTATAAAAAAAGAGAGAAACAAGATATTTTCTGTACCCTTTAGTATTATCCATGAATTAAAAAGAATTTGTGTCTAGAGAACAAGTGAAAGTATGAGGCATTAATTTTTTGACAGGTCCTCCACGGATATCCTGTGTGCAACTTTGACATGTACCATTTATCACATAATAGACTCAATTATTAATCTGTATTACCGTTATGTTATTTTGAGTATTATGTTATGGTGTCCAAGTATGTACAAGTAAGTAGAGAGGTTTGCTATTTGAAGATAATGTTCAGTTTATTAAATTACAGGTTAATGAATAATATTCTAGTCATGTGAGACGAGACAAGGTAAGGCTCTCACTTTCCTCTGAATTTATTATAATATAAATTAAATACATATTGATATGATTATTAAAAATGTATCATTTAACTTAAAGGATAATCAGTTTTATTTCCACATTTAAAACTGTATTTCATAAGTATTTAGGTAAAAAAATATTACTATAGTCAGATCCTGAGTCTGAGACAGCTCTTAACACGTACTTGTCACTTGATACTTGGAAAATGATAATTTACAACTCTGTCAGAAATATATGCAATACATTTATTTATTGACATAATACAGATGCCATCTTTTGTAGAATATTTGTACTATGTGAGAAACCTTCAAGGGCATGTGCCTGACAAGTTGCCGAAGTTTCATCACAATCGAATCAGTTGTATAATAATAATAAATTTTTTTGTCAAAAAACAGTACAAACTGCATATGACCACGTGGAGGACAATAAACTAATTTACTCTCCGGAAGCAAGCATAGGACCATCTCATCAATTCCAATCAAGGGCCCTAAGGCAGAGGCGGATTCAAAAATTTCAGCAAAAGTTCCTAGATAAGAAAATGTTAGCTGCGAGTTATAATACTAATAGAATGTCAGTTATATTACATGTATGTCAATATGTTTTTAATTTAACGCAAATATGTTTGTAAATTTACATGTACAAGTCATTATCGAACTATAGATTATTCTGAGTATAGTGTTTAAAAATCATAAGAATTGAAATAACACTAAATTCACGATTTATTGTTACAATAAACACGTCCCTAGACAAAGACTAGAGAACCTGTATAAGAAATCCGCCTCTACCCGAAGGAAAAACGGAGAAAAACCTGGACCAGGATGGGGCTACAGAATTAATGTACACAACCGTGCCAAAGTGGAGTACACATAAAACTAAACTAATATAAGCCATATGGCAACACAACCATGCAAGAAAATAGTTTTTGAAATTGTTATAAGTTGTTTAAAAAGTACTACAGCAATGGCGTGATAAAGTACAAGACGAATTTAACTTTTATTAAAATCAATAAATTATTTTACAGTGTAGAAGCACTGGTGCAGGAGGTAGTTTTTAACCGCCGATTTGAAGAGATTCAATTTCATAATGTCTTTTATATTCTTGGGCAGGGAATTATATAGAACGATTCCCAAATGATGCGGTCCTTTTTGGCAAAGAGTGGTTGACACTCTAGGCCAATGATTATTATTACTATTGCGAGTATTGTGTTCGTGAACGAGATTGTTTCGTATAAAGCAAGGGTGGCACTTCAGTAATTCACTCTTAACAAACAAGACCGTTTCATATATATAAATGCAGGGTAAATATAAAAAAGTGTTAAGATATTTAATTCCTTGAATAAAGGTTTACAAGAGTTTCGGGGGTGAGATTTACAAATTATCCGAACTATCCTCTTCTGAATTCTGAAAGTTTGAATACTCTGACCGGAATTACCCCAGAAGGTAATGCCGTAACGTAAATGGGAGTAAATGGTTGCAAAATATACGCAACGGGAAATACGTGGACAAACTGCGTTAACTAAGTTTCGGAATGCATAACACAATTTGCTTAATTGGGAATTAAGATTGTCAACGTGACAATCCCATTTGAGGTTGTCTTGAATATGGAGACTAAGAATTTTTTTTTTTTTTTGTGGGGCTTTAGGGCTCGTCAACATCAAAAAGAATTTTGTATTCCTAACAGTTTTTAATTGTGTTCCGTTTAAAGAAACAGAAACCTGGGGTAAAGATTTTGTGATACTTTTGTGAAAAGACAGACACTGTTTTGTCAGTGTTTACAATGAGACGATTTGCATGGAACCAAGTCGAAAGGTTAGAAAAAACTTTTTGAGCATTGGCGTGCTTACACAGTAAATTAGTGTCATCAGCAAAAAAAATAATCATTTTGCAATCTGATGTGGATGATGACATGTCGTTCACATACAATAAAAAGAGTATAGGGCCGAGAATTAATCCTTGGGGTACTCCGCAAGTAAGTGGTTTTGTTTCTGAAAGACAATGCTTAAGTTTTTTTTTTATTTATTTTTAGTATAGGATATTTCGACCCGTTGATATCTATCTTTTAAATAAGATGTTAGCCTTTGATGTGGAAATCCACGAATGCCTAAAGAATGCAATTTGGAAAGGAGAATTTCGTGATCAATGACATCGAATGCTTTGGATAAGTCAAGAAAAACACAGAGGATTTTCTCCACGGTCTAGAGACGTGGTAACATCGTTTAAGAAGGAAAATAGGGCGCTTGTAGTGGAAAAGGATTTCCTAAAACCGTGTTGATCGTCAGAGAGAATGCAATAAAGGAAAGCATAAAAGCATAGGAAAGCATAAAGGACAAACAAACAAACATTAATTTTTTTATGTACAGAAATCTATTAACTGATAAATAGAAATAAAATCATAATTTTGCATCATTATAATTCATAACATTGCGTTAATAAACAATAACAAAAATAAAAAAGCAATTACACTTCTCAAAGATCTGCCTTACTTGGAGCGCCAGTCACTTTAAGAAACCATATGTGAAATAAATGGAAGCAAAACAATAACTGAAAATGTAGCTGAAAATACAACAGGAAACAAACTACTTTATTCAATAATATCGATAAATAAATTTAATATTGATTTAAATTATGAGTCCATTGTTTGATACATTCCACATGTATTATAGACTGTATCATCTGATATTTATACAAGAATACACTTCAGTCAAATATCCAAACAAATGAGAAATTATATTCTTCAAAGGCAGTTCGCTAGCCATTTTGAAAGAATTGTGAACAATGCTGGAGGTTGGTAGAATATGCACGTCCCTTTAAAGTTGAGTCATTTGTGCCTCCCCATTATTTTAATTTTTATATTTAATTTCTCACTTATTGTTGATACAGCATATTGTTCACTTATTTTCATTCCATTAAGATAACTAAATAGTTTTTTTTCTCTACGTTTCCTTTTTCAGTTTTGTAATTTGTGATTTCGTGATATCAAGAACTAAACTATAGTAATAGGGCAACTGTCTGTAGTAGTACATGTAAATAAAATAACCTACCTTATACGCCTTCAGTAAAGAATTCTCAAAATTTCGTAATTGTGAAGTACTCTTTTTCAGTTTTACATTTGTCTCTTGGTGTTTTATGGGATAAGATGGCAAAATGTCTTTGAATATCTCCAGTAAGGATGCAATTACAAGTTTATGCACTGTTGTTTGAATGGAAGAGTAGTTATTTTGAAGAATATCAAATAAAAACTGTAAATAATACCATAAATTTAAAGCATAATTAAATTCACCTTTTCTACATGGCAGCACTCAACTAATTTTTAATACAACTCAATTATACACACTAATTAACTAAAATATGCTTTTACATACATCATAAAATTTGTTCATACCTTTTGGGAGATATAAAAAATATATTACAATTTTCTAATAGCACACATACTAACGATGCATACTTACAACAAAATATTTGAAAAATTTTGTAATGATTTGGGACAAAAATCTTCCATTCCGTTTTTGGTTCAGTGATTTTGGTTATTTGTTCCAATCCCGTTTCTAAACAAAGAATAGTTTTATTTACCAACCACACTTGGCTTACAATCGATTTCTTCAAAATTAATCTGTCTATTTATACACAGTAAAATACTCACCAAACAGACACTTTCCTACAGCAGTCAATTTTACATTTCCTGTCCCAATCCTATTGAATTTTATATTAATAGAAACCTCCAAAAAGTGAACGCATTATAATGGACATGGAGAGCCAAATTTATTTTTACAGAAGAAACTCTACAACAGACAGCTAGATAATATAGCTCCATCCCTAGAAACTTTCTCCATCATTTCCCGTAGGTTTTTCTTTACACCATTCAATGTTTTGCTCACTCTTTCAGTATATTCAAACTTCCAGTTACTCCAGTGACATCACACTCNCCTAAGTAACAAAAGGAGTCAATTAAGTCAACATGAAGGAGACAAAAACAATTATTACAATCCAACTACAAACCACAGATTAAAATTTATACAACAAATGGAGGAAACCAATATTTATAATGCACTAATAAAGACAGAGGAAGCACTGAAACAAGTCAATCAGCTACTTTAATATTTTGTCCACAATCCAATGATTCAGAGTGAGAGCTTTTATTTCCCAAAAGCAAAAACTTCTCAATAGTGGACAATCCTGTGAGAGTCTATTATAGAGAAGTTTCTCTGTTCCATTTTTTTGTAGTCAAATGTATGATATTATTTGAATACATACAAAATTTAAATTATATTATAATTTCTTAATAGATTTACTTTTTGAAATATAGGAGGTCCATTTCTTTAACATGGAGATACAATATGGTATTCCAATGTTATTTATTTATGTACTTATTTAAGGTAGTACTAGCGTAGTTAGAATTAAATCACTAAAATATCTTAAATCGGCAAAAATAAACGGAGTAACATGTACTTATTGTGATTTCAACTTGAAAAACATACCTCACTGGCCATTTAAATCAAATAATTGAATTTATAATTGATGGAGAAATACATTGTGTCTTATGGAGAAAACATTTATTTACAAAATACGACCAACTTTTAAATAACGAAAGTGTTCGATGTTGACCTTGATTTGAAGTATATTTTCCATAGTATTTTTTACATCACTTTCATCTATAGGTCACAGGACATTTGAGAAAGCCATTTAATTTTTTTATACATAAATCAGGAAACCGCTGCATTCGGTCGTCATGTTTGTACATGCTCTCATGTAATTCAGACGAATCTCACAGGTTTTTGAATATTGTTCGTACTATATTAACTGATAGAAATAAATTAAAACACGTTTTTTCTTGATTATTATTCATTGTTGTGTTTTAAAGTAATTAGAATAAAAATAAAGAAAACAATTGTACATCTCAGTGATATGACTAACTTGGAGTGCTGGTTCCACCTTAATAACTGGCATGCCCACTCTTTTACACCTATACTCCTAAAATGAATAATATAGCAGATTGTGAACAATCTGCAAGAAAATTAGAAAGCCGAGCTACTTTACTTGCTCCTCGCTGGCATGTGGGTTTGTTAGCTAGTAAACTAGTCGTTTGGCATCATAGTTGCAAGTGAATTAGATGCGATTATCCTGATGGATCCTGGTTTCAGTGTCAACACAATGTTGACAGAAGTAGTTTGCACGAGAATCATTATTTTAGCTCAAGCTATCAAAAAGGAGTTAAAAAGAAAAGCAGAAATTGAGGCATTGAAAAAAGGTGGGTAAAACCATGGGTAATACTTGATAATACAGTGCATTGAGCAGTTTACTGGAGGAGTTGAAGGAAAAAGATGATATAACAATGGCAATAAAGGATACCCTTGAGACATTTTTGCAGATTTTACCCTTACCCTATAAAATAAAAAATATAATTTCAAATTGATAATATAAAACTTTAACGAACCAAATTGTTTCTAATAACTTTGAATTGGTACTTGATGTATTTGATATTCATTACAGAATATTTCATTTTTCACACACACTTTTTGAATTAAAAGTATTGATTGCCTTTCAGTGGTGCTTCTGTCTACAGCTAGTACAGAGCACATGTGAGTTTAAAGACACTGGTTCAAACTCTCTAGTTAGTAAAATACTAGGTGAGTGGGAAGTCTTGCATGTCATAAATATTGCACTAACTGACTCACCTGCTTCTAAACTCTCTGGCTTTTAGTTAATAAACTCACTCAATGTAATCAGCCCTTTATGACTATAACAGTTTAATAACAATAAATATAAGTGCTTCATCTTAAAATTCAATATTATTCAATGCAATCTGTTCTGGAAACAGAGTTTGGATTGCATTACTATTACAGGAATATTAAGCAATAGGTAGCAAATACAGAAACAGCTATACATAACTTGGAAGATGAGAATAAATTATTACCTTCAAACAAATGCCAAAAAATCCTTCATCCAATTCAAAAAGTAAATAAATATTGCTCATCAGTAAACATTATTATTTACTGTAAAGCAGACAAAACCAATAAATTGCTTATTCTACAATTTTAGGATTAGAAAGAAAGGACTAATTACATTCGGATAAATTTGCATTAAGCAAGGACCTAATTACACTCAACAAGTCTTTAACTTTTATCAAAAAATTAATTTGTTGACAGAATCAGACAAAAGTTTTATTAAAGAGTAACAGCACATCCAAAAAAAGTTTCCGTCTTCCCAAGGTTTTATGCTATCATCTTAAAAGCAAATATAACTTTTTAAGGTTTTTCAGAATTCATTTGACACCTAAAAGTTCAGGACACAAAAACAAGGATGTTGAATTTGATTAAAATTAATGTAATTAAAAAAACCCAACTATTTCACAAAAAATTTATACATAAAGGTAACACAAGGATGGAAAGAAATTGTACATTGGATTTTAAAAAATTAGTACATTTAAGGAACAGTATATTTAAAGACTTGGCAGTAGCAGAACATTTAAATTTGAAGCACACTTAGCAAGGCTGGTCCACCCAAAAATTTGAACATACATCCTTCCACTTCCAAATTTGTCTAGCAGAACACATCAGTAGTGCTCGACCAATGATGTGGGTACTAAGTTTACCAAAACACATTCCCAAAAGGTACAAACTAATTCATTGAAGAAGTATGTAAGCACATAATAAATTGTGATATTGTGAAGAAAGACTTCGCAGAGCATAATTTCTTAAGAATAGAATTTATGTATTAAAACAATTATACTTCAGAAGTCGTCGTTATTACCTACCTCAAAGTTGCGAATTTTCATTTCGGGCATTTCAAGCAATCCGGCAGAGAGAACACCAATCTGAAACTGAAGTCTCCTAAGCACATCATCTTCAGACAGTCCATTTTCAACAGATCTACATTCTTCTAATAGTTTTGTATCATTTTCTTCCCAATGGCTTTCATCATTTTTTTGCCCTTGGCCATCTGAATCATCATCCTCTCTATCCTCATCACTTCTGTTCCTTTCTTGTTTACCCAAATTACGCTGTTTCTTTTTTATTGCTCTCTCTTTCTTCTTTTTCATCCTTTCTTCCAATTTTTGTTTATCCGCCAACTTGCGACTGAATTCTTTTTGTTCTTCTTCCAACTCCTCAACTTCAGTGGTTTGTAGTACTATGCCATCTTTAGTTTTGATAGGCAGCAGTAATTTAGTATGCTTTTCTTTTTCTTTAATCAACTTTCCCTCATACTCACTTTCCCAATCATAATGAATCTTAGAAATGTTCAAGGAAGCAATATCATCATCCATCTAAACATAAAACGTGAATATCAATACAATAAAAATATAATTTATTGGTTTAAAAATTAACCACAAAAAAAATCAGTTTACCATATCCATTATGTCTTCATATTCCAAATCCTGATTTTCTACACTACCAGGTTTCTCAGTCTTTTGGGATATGTTTCCAGGAAAACTCCTATTCTTTACATTCTTTAACATACCAAAACAGACACCACTTGACTTCCTTGTTCTGCGAATATGCAATTTATTGCGCATGTGGTTAGATCGCTTCACCTGACTGATTTTTATCTTTCCTTTCCCCATTTTAACTGGAAACAACACAGAAGACACCTAATAAACACTCAAAGAAAACTAACAAAACTATAACAAATTATCTCAAATTAATTCTTCACAAGTTTAATAATCTATTGATTTAATTGCAACACAGTCAATACTACTGCAATAAAATAATCAGATTTCAAAAATGTTTTGCGTTAAAACAAAGCACTTTAACACAATCTTAAAATTGTAATTCTATAAAAGTAACAGTTTAAGACTCCTACATACAAAATGTTTCTCATTGTCGAAAACAATGGTTTATGTAGTACTTGTGGAATTAATTTAAGTTTTCATTAATAAACAAAATACAATAAAACATGTAAATTCTCTTCAATTCCCAATGCATTTTAGTACTACCTTTTTAGCTAAACTATTTCTAAAATGTAAGTTCAAAAACACTGCAGTTCATATTAAAAAATATACAATTTATAAATAAACAAGGAGAAAGAAATCGCTCAGAATTCAAGTTTTAATAACTTTAAAATACAAGCTTTTCAATATTCCATATGATTATTAATGGACAAAAAACTTTTTTTGTTGATGTTTTTACAATTTTACTCTTGATAGAATCATGTTTCACAAATTTAAAAAACTTGCATTAAATAAATCTGAAGTTAAAATCAATATTAAACAAACATTAAGAAATCTATGTTCATCTATATTTATGCTTAGACACCCAAAGTTTATTAAAATTTGTGTACTGTAGTCAGGTTTGTTTATTGTTGATTGTAAAAAACACACACACACAACAGGATGTAGGTGAATTAAAGAAGCCAGAGAGGATTTGAAAGAAATTGACCTTACACCAGAAGACACCATAGATAAGAACAAATTAAAAAACAAAATCAAGAATATCTGCTTCACTCACAAGAAACAGTCACAAACCAAAGAGAGCTCTAAGATCAGAGCATATGAAAAAGTATTTGGAGGACCACAAGCCCAAACAGTCTTCAAAGAAGACCAGATAATGGACTGACCAAAGTGATCCTATGTGGTCAAAAAAAAGAAGAAGAAATGCTTGTTAAGAATTATAATGTAACTAAGTATTGTAAATTTGTTTAATGTATAAATGATGAACACTCAATCAAAAGATGTACAAAGTATCAATAAAAATAAAGTTTTTGGTCTATTAATGGTATCTCTATTGATTGAGTCTTCATCAGGTGTATATTAGACAAATTTACAAAAATCAAATAATTATGGAGAGCACAGTTAATATTCTAGGCTTGTGAACTACACACAGCTCATCAAATAAAGAAATATTCTGATAATATTCCATGTTATCTCTTCCTTGTGACTACTACAGTATTAAGTCTCTCAAAATCAATCAAATTTTGTGTCACTGGTAAGTGTTGGTGTTCAATGAAAGTGTTTCGTCCTCATCCATGTACCACATCAAAAACAATTGTGACAATACAAAAATTTAGAAAATCTGATTAATCTCACTGATGGCACTACACATACTTAAATAGGGCACTACATACTAGTTTCATCCTTCAAAAGAAAGAAATTCAACAAGTGCCCATCTGAATGTACACAAGAACTTGAATATTACCCTTACAAATGGAATTTCTCAATACACCAAATAGATATATTATTTCAATACACCAAATATATTAGCCATTAACATATAAAAAATTTCAAAATACAACAACAAAGAAAGCAATTTTTAGCTGCTAAAGTTGGACATGCGTGAACATAAAGTTCTTGATAACCTAATACACATTTCTGAATAAAATATTATACTAATTGGCCAAATATAACACCATGGTAGAAACAATGTACGAAAAAACTTTGACACCAACTACTTAATATATTATTGCGATTCCGACAATGGGTTTATTCGTCTCTTGATATTAACGATAATTATACAAATTTCGCTTCCCACTATTTTCTTCCCTCCGCCACCGGTTGCATAAGTAGTACAGGGTATGATAATTTCAATTTGACTCGCAGCGAGCCATACATAGTTTTAAAAGGCCAAATTTAAGAATATGGTCCCACAAGGGTTCGAAAAAATAATCACGGAGACGATGGTGGAGGTAACAACACTCGCAGGAAAGGTTAAGATTCTACCATAATATTAAATTGTTTCCAAATCCATTCCTAAGTGAAGGTTTAATGATAAGCAAACCGAAAGGATGGAGAACGCACAGCAGATGCCAGCTGCGGCTGACGCACAGACGATAATGGACGATAACTACGGCACCACGTGCGGCGTGTGCAGTAGGGTTGGTACGCGCAGGTACGCGGAGGGTCGTCACCGGTTGATTGAATCGATAGTACGATTTCGTTCACGATACGAATAAAGAGGCCTAACACACGCGTCCGGTTTCGGATCAGGAATAAGAATAAGGATTCCGAATCAGTCTACCTGAATGCGTCCAAAGCCATGCTAACAGATGAGCGTGACTCAAACGTCCGATTTTATTCCTGACGTTCTGAACGAATCAGAGTGCTTGTATCAGGGCATGCCACACACGTTCGGTTTACGAATCACGAATAGGATTGAGGATTCCGAGTCGGTCAACCGAATGCGTCCAAAGCCATGTTAACAGATGGGTTCGACTTACACGGCCGATTTCATTCCTCACGTTCTGAACACTTGCGTTCGGAAATTTTCATTCTGAGAGATCCAAGAACAGGTTTATGCGCTCAAAATCTTACAAATAAATAAATAAAATCTATTGTTTCAATTTGTTTAATGATACGTTACAGAGAAGATTATTTAACATGAAAATTTTATTTTTTGTAATCTTGCTCCATTGCGAGTTGTGAATGTTTGTTTTTTGTGTTATGTACCACCCGTAAGTAAACAATTGGTGATTCTCTGTATCGTGACGGTCGTGTCAGTGACTATGTCATACAATTATACTTCTGAATCTCAAATATTCCAACAAAATTATATTATTAACCACAAAGTTATAATGTTAATAAACTGAATTGTCAAAAAACCCAGTTGCAACTAACTTGAACATGGCTCAAGATTTTATACAGTAATAACTTTGAAACTTTTTCTCCCAGGTATTAATGCCCCTTTGGTACTATACATGTTACATGAATTTAAATTGTTCAAGGAAAAGAGAAAGGCCCAAAGTCTGAATTTAAATGTAAAAAGCATACAATCTGTTACATAAAAATGAGAAAAGAAATTTGGCTTTTGGAAAGCAAACATAACATTACAAATTACAAAATATTAAGTAAATTTTAATCCATTGATTGAAATGACATGTCAAACTGCATCAAATCAAATAAATAACTTTTTGCTCATTTATTGAATTTCCTCTCCAACTAGACACATTTTCATTTCAGTAGACAAATAATACTTTCATACTTTGAGTTAAGACAAGAATATTTTTTTTTTTTTTAAGATAAATATATAGTTTGGTTTAGAAACTGGTAAATTATAACGTCACTGAGTTGTATTATATATATCTAACTAATTTTGTTTGTCTTTCCCAATTACAATATTTTTAATGCTTGTTTATATATTATTTTCGAAATTGTAATAGTTTAAGATTTCTTAATGTGGTACTGTGCATTGTGATCTTTTTATTAGATAACAGGGACAAAAATTTATGAAGAACTACAATGGTCTTCAGATTTCAATTGCATATTCTATTTTAGAGTTTATGAAAGCAAAATATACTTTTTTTAAATATGTATTTACAACAGAAAGATCTGAGCATATAAAGTAGGTACTTTGAAGTATTTCATGAATTTACTTGAATGTAATCACAATTTATTTTCCATATAAGTCTACAATCTTGGGTATATAATATTTTGAACTTGTTCTTTTTCTGAAGAAGTACAATAGATATTAGAATTATAACTCAAATAATGAAACTTTAATGGCTATAACAGATAAGAGTTTTGAGATAAAATAAAAATAATGTATTTAGATTTTGGACTCATCATGAAAAGCTTTCAGTGAAACACAACTGTGTATTGTATTCATATCTTTGTGCACTTCTAACTGCAGGAGTTTCACCTCTTCACATAATCTATTTTCTTACATTAAAATAAAAGACTTGAAAAAACAGATCCTTGGGAAATTCAGCACCTGACTATAGTCTTCTGCTGTCTATAACATATATTCTTATCATGTGACTTCCATATTTTTAGATATAAGTCAAACTATTCATATGACAGGGCCCCAAGCTGAGTCTGGCATTACTTCCACTTACTTGTGCTAGGCTCCTTCCTTTCTCTTTTCTGACCTCCCTTGGTCACCTCTCGTTCTTTTCGATCCCGACGCTATTAAGGCTAGGGCATCTTTCATTTTCCTCATCCCTCTCATTTTTGTCCTACTCCTCAATTTTTGTCCCTCCTCATGTTATGTGCCCCCCTCCATTTGATGTTTTGATGTATGATATTTTGATATATGTTTTGGTGTGTTGTAGATCAGGAGGGTTTAGTGGGTAGGGTTGAATCATTTGGCGAGTCCCACACGCGGGGAGAGTCATGTTGGCTCTCCCTAGTGTGTAAGTGCATTTTCCCTACCTGTACAAGTTTTTCGGGCTCCAATGACCTTTGATGTCGACATGAGCCGTAAAGCCCCACACAAAAAAATATTCATATGATACACCCATAACTCCTGCATCATTCGTTCTTGACTGAAGAATAGCATTAACAACATTATGAAATATTGATGTTGATCTTAACCAATATATTAATAAACAAAAAGATATCTTCAAGGATTGGTCAGCAATAAAAAAGGATTCTTTCTTTTACAACGCCAACGTTTCAGCAATTTATTTTGCCTTCATCAGGGTTGTATGCTATTAAATCACAAAATCATCAATCACCTCCAGCCATAACCTCTGAACACACTCATCTGTACAACCTTCCTGGTGTAGGTCAAACACAAAAATCCTTTTCTTATTGCTGACCAATCCTTGAAGATATCTTTTTTGTTACATTATGAAATGTTTTCATGATATGGACAAAAAATGCCTGCACTGTTTTACTTTGATTGTACCATCATAAACTTGTGTTGTGAAGTTCAATAATGCATCACTCAAACTTAGTTCATTTCCAAACCTGAACTTTTTTTACTAAAACATTTTTTTATTTACGTTTACCAAACGCTCTATAACATCTTTTTCTATAAACGTTGAAAATATTGACTACGCTATTGGACAATCATTAGTTTGCATCGCCTATGGCCAATTGATAAATGCGATGGACCTGGACTTGAACCCGGAATTCCCTGATTTGGCCGCAGGTGTGTTAACGCTACACCACCCGTCTCGACGCCTGAAACTCATACACAACATCCACCTCGCGTGCCTGTTCCGGTGAACCTGACACACCACATACTACAGTAACCACAGACAGTTCCTTATGCTGAGAGCACTTGTACCCGGTATAAGTTTTATTTTTTGGTTTAAGCTTTATTTGTGTATTTAAACTTACAAACTTACTCCTAGTTTTTGGACAACTCTTTACACACGCAAAAAAAAAAGAAGTGAGAGATTTAGTACTTCAGTATAATTTTCTACCGAAATAAATGAAGTTGTCTCTAAAATGAAACCATTAACATTATCATCGGAAAGCTTCCTAGGACACCATCTGCTTACACCAGCAAAATCTGACATGGAATATTAAAATCCCATGGTTGATTTCTTTTTGAAAGACCGTGTAATTAAAAAGTTCATTTACAAGCCAGAATTGTGAATACTTATCTAAACAATTATTAATAACAATTAACTTATCAATCAGGCTGTTGCCACTTTTTTCTCTATATATACTCTGCATTGTCGTGACTGACTGACTCATTCAACAAAGAGTGCAGCTAGAAAGTTGAAATTTGTAGTCTTTGTAACCTACCAGGAAAGGATTTTGGATGAGTATTTGCACAATCTTTTTTGGTAAACCTTGTACTGGGTTCTGGGCAATTAAGAAGATTAGAGAAATATTGAGCCAGTTCTTGACAATTTTCTTGGTTTGTTAAGTCTAATTTTCCATTTTGTTTCCTGAAGCATAGATTTTGTGGTGCATATCCCCGTATTTTATCAGCGAAAGTCCTGTAGAAGTCTCTAGTATTGTAGTTCCGGAAATTCTCTTCTATGGAATTCAGTTGTGTCTTCATGTACTTCCTCTTAGCTTGCCTAATGGATTTTGTTACCTGTTTTCTTATCTCGTTGAATAAATGTTTACGTTCTTCTGATTTTTTAGTGTTATATTCTTGAAATGCTTTTTTCCTTCTTTCCAACGCATTTTCACAATCTGAATTCCACCAAGGGTGTTTGAATCTCTTTTTCAAAGGAATGTTTTCCTGAGCTATTCGCGTGATTTTAGAATGAAACTCTTCCCATGTGTTTGCTTTTTCTTTCTCCCATTCTTCTTTTACTTTAGATTCTTCAATCATTTTAGTGTCATATTTTTGTATTCTTGTTCTCTTCTGATAACTTCTCCTAGCTGTGAACTTGATTTTAATTCGAGTTAGATAATGATCTGAATCAATGTTTGCACCTCTGCGGACTTGAACGTCATAGATTTCCCTTTGTACTGGGAATGAAATTGCTACGTGATATATTTGGAACTCGCCAATCTGTTGTATAGGCCATCTCCATGTCTTCTGTTTTCTTGGAAATTTTCTTAGAGACGTTGACATTATCTTCAAGTTATTTTGTTGACATAAGTCAATGAGCCTTGTTCCTTTTTTATTGGTAAATTTATGTGCAGGGTAATTTGGGCATTAAAATCACCAAGCAAAATTTTAATATCATCTTTTGGGACCTTAGCCATTACATTCTCCAAATTTTCCTAAAACTTCTCTGTTTCTATGGGGTTTTTCTTGTTGTCGACGTTTGTAGGAGCATGAACATTAATCATTGTGTATTTTTTGTTGGCACATTGTATACGCATGGTCATTAGCCTATTATTCACAGGAGTGACTTCTTTGATGGATTTGAGCACGCTCTTATGTACAATAAAGGCCATGCCCAGATGTGGAGCTCCTCTTGCAATTCGTTTATCTGTTTTGCTTTTAAATATGCGATAGTTTCCATAGTCTGCTGTTTCTTCATCTGTATACCGTGTTTCTTGTAAGACCAATATAAGTATCTTTTGTCGGTCGAGTTCTGTTGTTAGGTTTAGCAATTTTCCTGGTTGGATTAATGTATTGATGTTGAAAGTACCTATATATGAAGTACTTATATGATTTTAAGTGGAAGTTTGCCAGAGAACTCCGACTTTCTCTGATGTGGTCGTGTAAGTCCAGGTTTCCCAGAATCCGAATACCTAGTTGCCATCTGCTGATGGGTGGATTGGTTACCACCTGGGGTATTTTTGTAATTACTTGCACGAGTCATAGTTGCTTGTCATTAGGTTGTCCAGTGTTTCCACTGGGTGTTTAGAACCAGGGATTGTTAGTTCCTGGAGCATTAAGAACAGCCGCACATTGTGTGAACAGACGCTGACCAGGATGCCGGTGGTTCCCACTACAGACGCGTCCTGGATTTGGTTGATGGCAGTGCTTATTGAATGGCGGCACTTACTCGCCATGTCACAGCAACGTTATCAGGCTCTGTGGTTTTTAACGAGTGTGACCCCTGCCAAAAGTCACCCTCCCACACCCTCGTGATGCTGCCGCCTCGGTCCGGGACTGCTTATTCGGGTTACCCCTTATTCGCAGCGGTCCACCATATCTGATGGAGTTTTCGCTATCCGCCAATGTTTCACAATTTTTTCGTTAAAAAGATTTAGCAAAATGTTAAAAAAAATTAGGGTACTTATACATATTTTCTGATTGGAACTGAATAATATTTAAAAATATTTTCAAAATGCTTTGAAAATTAATTGGCTACTTAGATATATTTATTGTTCGATTGGCACCATAAAAATATATTTTTAATATTTTCCGACAAAAAATTTTGAAATTTTTTTGTGCTTTTAGGTTTATATATTTTTCGATTAGAACAATTTTCTGAAAAATTGTTCACTACTTAGCTATATATCTTTTTTTCGATATTGACTATAATAGAATTTTAAAAATTTTCAGAAAATTTTTTTGAAATCTTTTTGTAAATTTTTTGTTCCTTACATATGCATACTTTTCGAATAGGACCATAAATAATTTTCATGTTTATTTTTTTAATGTTTTTATAAAATTCTTTAATACTTATATTTTCAATTAGGACTAAAGAATTTGTTTAAAAAAATTTGAAAAAACTATTTAAAAACTTTTTTGTTATTAGGTATTTATATTTTTTGATTGGGAATAAAAACTTCTAAAAATGTTTTCGGACAAAATTTTTTTAAAAAAATTAGTTCTGAGAAAAAATTTTTCGATTAAGACCACAAATATATTTGAAACTTTTTTGAAAATTTCTTGGATACTTAGATTTACATTTTATTCGATTAAACCATAAAAAATTGTTAAAGTTTTTTGAAAAACATTTTTGAAATTTTGACATTAAAAAAATTTCAAACATTATTCGGGAAAAAAATGACAAATTCTTGAAAATTTTGAAGTATTTAGATACGTATATTTTTCGATTGGGACATAAAGTCTTAAAAATGTTTTCCAAAAAAATTAGAAAATTTTATGGGTACTTAGGTATAAAAATATTTTTCGATTGGAACCATAAAAAATTTCAAAACTTTTTCAAAATTTTTTAATGTTCTTGAGTACATAAGAATTTTTTTGATTAGAACATTGGGTTGTTTCGTATTTTTCGATTGAAACCATAAAATTTTTAAAAAATTTCGGAAAGAATTTTTTTAAATATTTGAATATTTTTGGTTACTTTAGATCATAATTTTTTTCATTTGGACCAAAAAATAGTTAAAAAATTAGTACGGAATAATTTTTTTGAAAAATTTCTTGAAATATTTTAAGTACTAATCTATATTTCTTTGATTGGGACCATAGACAATTTGAAAATTATTTTGCAAAATTTTTCAAAATTTCTTGGGTAATGAAGTATTATATTTTATATAGGTACCTTCAAAAAAAATTAGAATTTTTTCGAGGAAAAAGTTTTAGAAAATTTTATGGGTACATAGATACATATATTTTTCAATTGGGACCATAAAAAATCAGAATTTTTTTCCAAATAATTTAATTAAAAAGTTTATGAAAAGTTTTGTGTAGTTAAGTACATATATTTTTCGACTGGGACTGTAAAAAGTTTTCAAAAGTTTTTCGAATAAAAATTTTTGAAAATTTTTGCGTACTGAGGTACATATATTTTTCGAATAAGATCATAACTAATTTTCAAAAAATTTTCGGAAGATGAATTTTGACATTTTTTGTCTACTTAGGAATATAAATTTTTTGATTCGGACCATGAAACATTTACAAAAAAAATCAGAAAAATTGAATTAAAAATATTATGGTTATTTCGGTATATATATTTTTTGAAAGGATCCAAAAATATTTCAAAAATTATTTGAAAGAACTTTTTATGTATAGTTATGAAAATTTTCAAGTACTTAGGTGTAAATATTTTTCAATTAGAACCATATAAAAATTTCAAAATTTATTCGGTTAAATTTTTTGAAAATTTTATGGGTATTTAGGTACATATATTTCGATTGGGACCACAAAAAAATTACAAAATTTCTTCTGAAATTTTTTTTAATTATTGGGTACTTATGTTAATATATTTTTCAATTAGGACCGAAATTTTCAAATTTGGTACATAGCTATATTTTTTATGGGAAAAAAATTTTCAGAAATTTTTTTGTAAATGTTATGGGTTCCAAGGTATATAGATCTTTCGATTAAGACCGGAAATAGTTTTCAAAAATATTTCGGACATTTTCTTTTGAAAAAACTTAGTGCACTTGTGTATATATATTATTCGATTGGGACAATAAAAAAAATTCTAAAGGTTCTTCCGAAATAATTTTTTAAAATTTTGTTTAGTATTTACGTATTTTTTCGTTTAGGACCATTAAAAATTCAAAATATTTTCGGGTTCTTACGTATATACATTTTAAGTAGTATATTAAAAAATTTAAAATACTTTGGAAAAAATATGAAAAAAGGTTTTTTTATTTCTTGGGTACTTAGATATTCATTTTTCGACTAGGACAATAAAAAATTTCAAAAAAAATTTCATACATTTCTTGCATATTAACGATTTGTACCTTGAACAAATATTAGAATTTTCTCGAGAAAAATTATTTAAAATGTTTTGGGTACTTTTGTATACATATTTGTAGATTGAGCCCATAAAAATTTTCATAATATTTTAGAAAAATATTTGAAACTTTTTGGGCACTTAAATATATATTTTTTATTTGGAACCAAAAAACATTTTCAAAATTTTATTTAGAAATTTTTAAAAAAAAATTTTGGTTACTTAAATAGATATATTTTTTTGGCACCATAAACTAATTTCAACAAAAATAGAATTTTCTTAAGGAAAGAGTTTTAGAAAATTTTATGGTTAACTATATATNTAAGTATATTACTTTACAAAAAAATTGTTAAATATTTCAAAAAAATTGGAACGTTTTTTTGAAATTTTATTAAAATTTTAGGGCACTTAAGAATATATATTTTTCTTTTGGGACCATATATAATTTCAAATTTTTTTCAGACTAAATTTATTTTAAAAAATTTGGATATTGAGGTATATAATTTTTCTGATTAGACATAAATTTTTCAAAATAAATTTTTTAAAAATAATTGAATTTTTTTGGTACTTATGTATATACATTTTTCAATTGAGACCATAAAAATTTTAAAAAATTTCCGGCAAATTTTTTTTGAAACGTTTTTAAATGTTTTGGGAACAGGCATATATTTTTCGGTTAGGACCATAATAAAATTTTAAAATGTTATTTGAATTTTTTTAATTTCTTGAACATTTAGGTATATTTTTTCCATGTGAATAATAATTATATTTTGAAAATTTTATTATGATCCACTTGAGTTATATGTTTTGCGATAAAGATTTTAAAAATTCTAAATATTTTTTTAATTTTAATAAAAATATTAAAAAATGTTGGGTATCTAAGTCTTTTTATTTTTCGATTGTGACCATAAAAAATATCAAACATTTTCGGAAACAATTTTTTCGTAATATATATATATATATATATATATATATATATATATA
>NNCF01125829.1:83764-115926 GCA_002313205.1 Laupala kohalensis
GTATATATATATTATTGATTGGAGGTATGTATATTTTTCGATTGGGAACATAAAAATTTAAAAAAATTGGAAATTTATTTTGAAAAATAATTGGGTCTTTTGGTTTCAATTTTTTTTATTGATACCATGAAAAAATTTCAAAATAAATTCGGAACAAATTTTTTGAAAATTTTATGGGTACCTAGGTATGTATATGTAATGACTGAGACAATAAAACATTTCAAAATTTTTTCGGAAAAAGTTTTTTAATTTTTTTGGGTACTTCTCTATATATATTTTTCGATTAGGACAGTAAAAAGTTTTCAAAATTTTTTCATACATTTTTTTATGAAAAATGTTTGGGTTTGTTTGGATTGGCACCGTAAAAAAGTTTCAAAAATTTTCCGGAAAATTGTTTGGAAAAAATTTTGAAAATTTTTGGGTACTTAGGTATATATATTTTCCAATTGAGACCATTAAAAATTTGAAATTTTTTTAAAAAAATTATTGGTACTTAGGTATATAAATTTTTCGAACGGGACCTTTAAAAAAATTAAAAATAAAAAACAATTTTAAATTTTATTATTAAATTTATTAATATTTTGGGTACTATACATATCGATTGGGAGTATTTAAAATTTTCAATACTTTTTTGGAAAAATTTATGTTTGTTTTGAAAGTTTTTGGTTACTTAGGTATATATATTTTTAAATTAAGACCAAGAAATTTGAAATTTTTTGGGAATTATTTTTTGATATTTTAAATAAATCTTTGGGAACTTAGGCATATAAATTTTTTAATCTTGACCATTAAAAATTTCCAATTTTTTTTTAAATAAAAAAAAATTTCTTGGGTACTTAAGTATAAATTTTTCGATTGGGATCATTCAAAAAATTTTGAAAATATTTAAAGAAAAAATTTTTGAAAAATTTTCGGGTACTAAGGTACATATATTTTGCAATAGGGACCAAAAAATATATACCAAAAATGTTTCGGATTTTTTTTAATTTTTTAGGTACTTAAATATATATTTTTCGATTCGGATCATTAAAAAATTTCAAAAGTTTTTCGAATAAAATTTGTTTGACAAATTTTTGAAATCTTTTGGTTTCAACGACCCTCAAACGACCCTCACAAGACCTTCAGACTTCACTCAGACAACCTTACACGATCTTAAGACGACACACAGAATACTTTCAGACTACCCTCAGACGACCTTCAGACGACTCTCAGGCGACCTTTTAGAAGATCTTCAGATGACTCTCTGACGTCCATCTGACGTTGTTCATACGACCCTCAGACGACATTAAGATGACCATCAGACGACCCTCAGACGAAAATCGGACGACCCTCAGACGACTTTCAGACGACCCTCAGTCGATCTTTAGACGATCTTCACACGACACTCAGACGACCTTCAAACGACACTCAGACGACCTACAAACGACTCTCACACAACCTTCAGACGACCTTATGTCGACACTTAGGCGACCTTGTGACGACCCTCAGACGACGTTTAAATAAGCCTCAAATGAACCTCAGACGACCTTCAGACGACTTTTTAAAGCCTCTCAGATGACCTTTAAATGACCCTATGATGACCTTCAGACCACGTTCAGACCCTCAGACGATTATTAGGCGACCTTAACACGACCCTCGGACGACCCTCTGAGGACCATCAGACGACTTTCAGACGAACCTCAGGCAATAATCAGACGACCCTCAGACGACCATCAGACGATTCTCAGACGACCCACAGACAACGCTCAGACTACATTCAGACGACCTTCAGACGAAATTACGGCAACCTTCAGAAAACCCTCAGACGACCTTCTGCCGACCTTCAGATGTCCCTGAGACGTCCCGCAAATGATCTTCAAACGACCATCAGAGGTCCCTCAAACGACTGTCACGGGACTGACATTACGCAAAGGTTTATAATATTACTCAAAACTGACACTACGCAAGAATTTTGTAATATATTTCCAGGGCGGATCTTTAAATGGATAGTTTAAATAGTTAGTGTCATTTTAATCGTGACTCTTCAGTCGGATCTCCTTGGCGTCAGCCGCGAGAGATAAGAATTTTTCCTGTTTGTCCCGTCTCTGTGGTGGGGTTTCCAGAGAACCTATTTTTCTCTGTGGTCAAGTCCGAAATGACACACGATCGTATGACTCGCCACGCCACTGCACTCTGTCACCCCCTCCATGTGACATTCCTCCCTCTTTCTTCCTAATTGCATTTAAATGCATAAGACAACGCCTTACCATCTCCACAAATTATCGTAGAGCCGTGTGCAACGACTCCCTTCCCAATGACTTCTCCTACCATGAAGAGCTCCTCAATACATTCAAATATCCACATGGAACCCCCCACCCTTACCAGGGCGCTTTCGGGAAGTTACAAACCAATTCCCCCGCACACCCCTCACGGTTACTTAAACTGGTGACCGCCCATCCGAGGGCCTTGCCTTCTTGCCTTCTTCTGCTATGGGGGACTCGCTGTGACGTGCCCGAGACTGGGTGCGTCGGCGACGGGACGCAAGAGCGTCCCGCGCGGCTTCACGGGGCGCAGCCGACAACAGTTTTGATGACGGTCTGTATTGACGATAGTGGGAAGCATATGGAACATTCTAAATGGACCTTGACGTCCTTACGAGTCTTTATGCAATATATTGATATCTCGCTCCAATAAGGGCATTTAACATAACTATGTAATCACTTGCTTATGGGAGCATCATTATAACTTTTCAATTATAAGCTCTCTTCGAGCTTATGTGCAGATTCAATTATTAAACCTTTGTTATAGTTTATATGTGTCAATGTTTATTTAACCAAACGCCAAAAACCTGAATAGAAAACTACTCTAACTATTGCCAAGCCAGTGTTCTAATTATTTCCTCTGGGGTCTATCCTCCCCCGACGTTGGGACAAAGACAACGCTAAATATATACATAGCAACGACCAACGCAACATTGTATATTATTGTTGTATCGCTATCGACCAACGCGACACGACCTTCAGACGACTCTCAGACGAACTTAAAACCATTCTCACACGAGACTCAGACGACTCTTAAGCGACCCTCAAAAGATCCTCAGACGACCTTCAGACGAACTTTAGACGAACCTCAGCTGACCCTCACACGACAATTTGGACGGTTTTCAGACGACCCTTAGACGACCCTCAGAGGACTCAAAAGGTTTTCAGACGACTCTCAGACATCCCTTAGACGACTCTCAAACGACTTTCAGACGACCCTCAGACAGCCTTCAGACAATCCTCAGATGCCCGTCAGACAACTTTCAGACGACCCTCAGACGACTTTCGGACGAACCTTATATGATCTTCAGACGGCCTTCAGGCGACCCTCACACGACCCTCAGACGACCCCCGGACGACCCTCTAACGACCTAAAAACTACCTTTAGACGACTCAGAGACGACCTTCGATTGACCCTCAAACGACCCTTACACGAACCACAGACGAGTCTCAGGCGCCTCTTAGACGACCGTCTGATGACCCTCAGACGATTCTCAGACGACTCTCGGACGACAGTCGTACGACAGTCGTACGACAGTCAGACGACTCTTAGACGGCATTCAGACTAATCTCAGACGACCCTAAGACGACTCTCAGACGATTCCTAGACAATCTCCGTCGATTTTCTGACATTTAGACGACCTTTAGACGAAACTTAGACGAACTTCTGACGACCCTCAGACGACGTTCAGACGACCCTCAAACGACCTTAACACGATCTTTAGACGACTCTCAGACTCCCTTCAAACGACCCTTAGACAATCCTCAGACGACCCTCAGACGATTTGCAGACGACCATCAGACGACCCTCGGACGACCCTCAGCCGATCTTCAGGTTAGCTAAAGACGACACTCTGACGACCATTTAGACGACTTTCCGACGATCTACGGACAACCCTCACACGACCCTCAGAGGACCCTTTAGACGACTCACGGACGACCCTTAGACGAGCTTCAAACGACCCTCAGACGATCGTGTGACGACTCCCAGAAGACCTTCAGACGACACTCAGACCACTTTCTGATAACTCTCAGAAGACATTCAGGCGACACTCATGCGACCTTTAGGTGACCCTAGGACGAAACTTAGACGACCCTAGGCCGACCCTTAGAAGACCCTCAGACGACCCACAGACGACACTCAGACGACCTTCAGAGGAATCTTTTGACGATCCACAGACATCTTACGGATGACACTTAGATGACATTCAGACGACCTTCAAACGACATTCAGTTGAAATTCAGACGACCAACTGACGACCATTAGGCGTCTTCCAGGCTACCCTCATGAAACCCTCAAACGACTCTCAGACAACCGTCAGACGACACTCTGACGACCCTCAGACAACCCTCAGACGAGCCTAGGCCGACCTTCAGACGACCATCAGACGACCTTCAGACGATCCTCAGACGACCTTCAGATGACCCTCGGACGACCCACAGACGTAACTCAGACGACCCTCAGAAGACTCTTTTGACGACCCACAGACGTCTTACGGACGACCCTCGTACGACCATCAGATGACACTCAGACGAACTTAGGCCGACCTTCAGACGATCCTAAGACGACCTTCAGATGACCCTCAGACGACTTTCAGACGACACTTAGACGACCTTCAAACGACATTCAGACGACTTTTAGACGACCCTCAGACGATCCTCACACGACCCACCGACGACACTCAGGCGACCTTCAGTCGACCTTAAGACGATCGTTAAACGACGTTCAGGCAACCTTCAGGCGACTCTCAGACGATTATCAGACGACCTTCAGGCGACTCTCAAGCAACACTCAGACCTCCCTTAGACCTCCCTTAGACTCAGACGCTGTTATGCGTGGTGTTTGCTTCCAAGTTATGAAACCACTGTTTTCGCGTCATAAGTACTGGCGAACCGCTCCGTTCCTTGCTACGCCCTCACGCCACGATTCATCCTTTTTCATTTCTAAGACAATATATTCTATTAATTACAACTTATATACTATAATAGTAACATGGACTTTTTGTCTGTGTGTTCCGGGTAACTAATTACCCCTTCTCTCGAAAGATCGAGACGGTGGCCTACCGCCTCTCTGCTCTGACATCGCTTCCGACTGAGACCGGCCGCTTCCGTCTAATTGCCGGTGGTCAGGCCCTGGCGACCGGGGCGCATAGCTCATCCTGCCGCCGTTGTCTGCTTCGTTCTTTCTCGCTCGGTTCTCCGCCCTATTACTTTCTCTTTCTACGGTCGCGTCGAAGCTCCCTAGTTTTTGGGTCATTGCTTCGAATGACTCAACGCCCGCAACAGCTAGTAAATCTTCGAAATGCGGAGGTAATGCGCTCGGATTATTTCGACTAGTACGCGTTCCGAATTTCTTGAACCCCCCTTCTCCAATCTGCGATACCTTCCTCCACATAAGCCTGGAGCGACCTATGGACGCGAGGGTTGAATTTCCGATTCATTAATCAGATCTCGTGTTCCATCTGTTGCTGTGTGGACCAATATCTTTTCAACAATTTTTCTTGAAATGCCCCTCAGTGACTGCTTAATGATATTTATTTTATTATTCTCTGGCATGGGATGTAACTCAAAATAACATTAATAGATCAATGTACCGCCTCGGTGCATATTTCCGGTCTCGTCTAATTTAATTTCGCAATCCAATGGTGCTATCATAGACTGCATGACCACGTGTCGATGATTTGGGAAGCCACTTTCTTGGAATTTCGTGAATTGTTTATTTAATATCTCTAACCGATAGAGATTCCCCCTCTCTTCCTCGTTTACCCTACTTTGAACTATGCCGACCTCTTTCTCCGTTTTCTCAAACCATTCATCGTGTACTTCTTTGATTTAATCGATGTCATTTTTAACCGAGTGAACCTATTTCTCGATTATTTCATTTTTCTGATCGAATTGCTCTATTTGCATGTTTAATTGACTTTCCACCATTTTCTCCATCATGGAAAGATTCTCCGCGTTTGAGCTCGCGATCCCAGTGATTTGATTTAATTTCCGTAACTGTTTTTTAACGCACTCTTTAACTTTAGAAATTTGATTTAAAGCTTGATTATGCTTTTGTTCCAACTGACCTTTATATTTTCTTCCCACTGAATTTTGACCTGTTCAATTTTCGCATCCATTCTAGCTTCTAAATCCTCCATTTTCTGGAAATACTGATTAAATTTTTCATTTAATTTTTCGAACCTCGCCTCTAACTTTATCTCCCGTGATTTGACCTTTGATTTAAGTCCGTTAAATTGAGTTTTGTTTCGGATTTAGATTTATTGATTATTTGCATCATTTGCCCTCACATGCTCATAATATTCGAATTTGCTTTTTGCTCCGCGTCTTTCTCTCCTTTTTCGCTCTCTACATCCCTACTTCGCTCCTCTCCCACGCTACTTTCCTCAGATTCGCTCCTCTCTGGCGTCCATGCAGTTTTGTCTAGGTCAGCCATTTTTAAAACACAAGTAATCCCATCTTATTGGCTAACACAAAATATCAAACCCAACAAAAAACACAAAAACAAATAAACAAAACCAGTTTTATTTATCTAAGCTTTGTGTTTCCTTTTTTCTCCTGTTTATATATATATATATATATATATATATATATATATATATATATATATNAACAAAACTAATGGAGAGGGTCAGATTAGATTGCACGCCTCACGCTGGTGCAAAATTGTCACAGTTATGGGTGTTATTATAAATATTGACTAAACATACCTTGCCCCCTCAGCAACTTGTTAAGCAGCACTTCCTTCTATCGATGATTTAAAATAATGAAGGTCGGGGTTCTGTCCATTTAATTGGCGTGAAATACACATGTATTTTCTTATTCAAAGAAAAGCGCAACTTCGATAAAATTGGTTTAATTGTTTAACACAACAAATACATCATATTATGCTCTAAAATTCTCATGCCCATATTTCCCCTTATGTTCCTCCAAGAATCACAAACATAACACTAAGTTTTACAAAATGATGCTGGTTAATTAGTAGTTCCAGCCTGAATTTAATTTAAACATTATGACATTACTAACATGCACCATCGGCAATACTAGTTGTCCTTGATGGTTACAGTTCATTAACATTGAAAAGCGTCAAAAGTCTTTGGCATCATTGCACACGCTCACGTTAGCTCGTTGTCACTCGACGCAACAGCATGTTCTCTGGGCGCAGCCAGTCGTACTAACTCCCTTAAGATTGGTACTCCAAGCTCAACCACCAGTTACCAAACGACGTGGGCGTAGGGAGTTCCTCCTGGGTGAATGACCTTGAATACCATCAGACCTTTCGTCGCCGCGCCTCGCCAGTCCCAACCACTTTCACTACTACCCTAACGAGTTACCCTCAGCTTATTGCAACGGGAAACAATTAAAGTTGCTTCTGGCTCAACTTGATGATACGTTAATAGAGTAATTGAAAAATAGCCATTTTCTATCCTCGAAAAAGTGAAGTGACACGAACCGAAAAACGTTGTTTCGGAAGTCGTTGATGATCATTGAATCCTCACCAAAAAAGCAAGTTCATAATTCAATTCAAGTACTAATGGACATAGAAGTCATTGAATGATCAGTAATGTCCTAAGGCATGAAAATTGCCCCAAGCCAGAACAAGCGTGGAATAACTGATCGATGTTTCGATATCGTAATGATCAACGTGAAAAGAAGCAATGCGTAGCGATTAACGTAATGAACACAATAGGAGTTACAGTCTCAAAATAAAAGTAATAAGAATGATGCGTAGTAATCATCAATGCGTAGACTTCAAAATGAACGTAATGTGTCACGTAGTCATCAAATGATCGTAATCTTAGTGATTGCGTAGTGATCAAAAGTAACGTAATGTAAAGTGTTACTGCGTAGTGTCCTCCCCGACTCTGCTCCTCTCATTAAATAGTACTATCCCCACTAAACCCTCAAAAAAAAGAAAGCCCCGCTCTCCTTCACGTCATGGATCACTTTGTCTAATAGTTAACTTTTAGCACTCAAAGTGGAGAATTTTCCGTTGGTTGATTTAAAATTACATTTATTCGTTCTAGACGAATAGTAACACTTGATTTCCACGCCACTTTGTGTTTTTCCATTAGAGCCCGTTCCTACGCAACGACGCAGTCTCGTGGCCCTCGTTTTTCGCAGAGAAATATTTAACACAAGACAGTCACCCTCGTCTCTCGTTGACTTTGTCAGTGACATTTCACTTCATTACCACTGTTCCCTTCTTATTCACACTTCCAGGCCTAGTAAAACCCTAGTTCTCCATTTATGCCAATGTTTTATCTGACCCCTCGTTACCCCTTTCTATCGCCAATCAGCATTCTTTCTAATGGGCTCCTTCGTTCTCCCCGTTTTTATTCATACGACCTCACCCGTGGTTCTGGACTCTGTCTAGAAATTACCCTAACCTTTCTCACAAATTTCTACAGTATCTTTCCATTTGCCTTCTCAAATATACATGCCAAATAACGTATCTCGTTAATCATTTGTCACATCTATTCAATTTTATTTTCTCCAGCCTACGCTCCACTCGAACATACTGCGTAGGCTGTCCAGACACTCAACTTATATTTTATGATCCTTTAAGGAATTTCCTGGGTCTGTGGCCCAACGAATCAGTCTTCCCACTCCACTTCCTCTTTCGTTCTCTAGCTGTGCCCCTTCAAAACCTTACCTACTAGAGCCCGAAGTTTGATTACGATCCATTCGTTGTACTAATTTTCCGAATAAGTTGCAATTAAATGTAATGTATTAATTATTCATTACTATATATATAGTAAGGAAAAATTAATTCGTTACTTTTAATGCGTTTATTTTAAAAACAATTTGAAGAAAAGGATAATAAACGTTTTGTTATGGGGCGTGCAGATTTGACAGAGAAGGTGTGGTACTCGACCTGACCCAGACCAAGGGACAGAAATAAAGTGGGAAGTTGGTTCTTCAAAGGTTCTGGGCTTTCCCTTTTAGAACTAGGTCATAAATACGTCTAGTTATGTGCCCAGGCGTGCTACGACTTTTTTCTGAAGGGTTGAAGAACGAACAGGAAAATTATATGACTGTGTAGTAAACTGACCAGTTGTCAAAATTTAAACTGAAAGGGCATAAGGAAAGTTACTTTAGAAATTTGGAAAGGAGGTTCGGGTTATGATCGGTGACAGATCGGTGACAGTTACGTGTGGAGTTATCAATAAAAATATGTTAAGTTGTCCAGGGAATGAATAGGGGTTTGTTCGGGAGTCCTTTTAGCGAGAATGATGAACGATGGAGGTTAGAAGGTCGGGTGGAGAATCGAGGTTCGACTGGCGAGCCACGAAGCTCACGGTGCTTCAATAGAAACGGAGCGTCGAATCGTAGAAACAAAGAAGGGCCATCACCATCTGTGGAGGAAGAGCTGTGAATAGAAAGTTAAGGAGTGTCAAAGATATGGGTCAGACACCCAGGAATAAAGTGTCGTGGACGAGAACAAAGAGATAAAAGATGTGGGAAAACACTAAGTTCAGAAACAAGAAAAAAACCATACAAATCCGGTGTGGCGATTAGCCAGTAGTGAGCATACGGCACATGAGGGCAACCAATCAGAAGTTCTCCACGAGGAGTGTAAAAACTAAGCATTATTGGTGAACAAGAACATATGACGCCAGAAAGGGAGAAGCGTTATCTCAAATTTCAGGGTGCCGAGTGGGGGCGAAGTTACTTAATCAAGGGACAACACACATCAGCACGATACATCGGGCAGAACAGATCGGGCGGATCATCACGTCATTAGATTACAGCAGATTATATCCGTGACTTCAGTTTGTCACTTGTTCATTACTTTCGTTCAGCACTATGTTCACCATTATATTAATTTGTTTGTTATTATGTTTCATAACGAGCAGTTCACATATTGATCATTCTACTTGTGCTGATCACAACTTTAAAGAACTTTGTTAATTTTTGAACTTAACCAGTTTATCAGTTCCAAGTTTCGGCAGCCGGCATGCTACGAGCAACTATTTAGAATTCGAACAAGAAATATTTCATCATAAGTAGTCGGTGCAAGTTTTGTTCGAGGTTTCGCTAAAGTTCCCGGCCATGAAATATAAACTCGTCAAATGAACTTCAAATGGTTATGAACTTTGATAAATGCTACCAAGTGCGGTGTCTTCATCAATTGGAACGGAAGGAACGACGGGCATGGCGTCTTTTATGCTGCGTGGAGGGTCGTCTGCCTCTGACTCCGATGAATGGGAGAAATGTGCAGGCGTAGCGATAACCATGAGATGGGGTATGGTCTGAGATGGGGTGTGCTGGCCTCACACCACTTCGTTTTGGCAACTGATGGTCCATCTTGAAGTACTATTGTTAAGGTAATTATTGACTGGCTGCGTCCAGTATTTTCTTTACTATTCGCTGCGAGAAGAATCAGTGAATCGAACTCTGTGTTTGTGTGATTCGCCATAGACTCCTGTGGCAATCAAGAACGTTAACTGATAAGGTCATTGAAGAAATACATTGATCGTAGACAAATCATACTTCCAATTGTATAACTCTAATTGACTGTCGACTGGAACACTTGTGTAACATGCATTATAATTTCATATAGAGAGTAATCAAGCATTATGTATTGTAATTTTGGGGGAACATTTAAATGGTATCTGTTGGGGAAGTGTTTGCATTTGCAATGTTAATGGTTAAGAATAATGTGTAATTTTGATAGAATAAATAATTAAACCAATTTCACCTGAGTTTCGTTTTCCATTTGTAAGGAAGTATGTGGGTTTAAAGTTCTTTAAAAATGGCCGAACCCCGACCTATATATTCTAAGATTTGATTAATTCTTAATTATTGTCAATGTAACAACGTTATAAGAAGCTATAACGTTCGTTAGCAAACGGAAAGATCCAGAGACCGTTGCAATGGGGGCGGTAGGAAGGGAAGACGATGAGTTTTGACCGCGACCGTTGGTGCTTCTTTGTGTGGAAAAAGAGTCGTAAATATTCAAGTGAATGGAAGAGTGGCGATGCGCTATGAGTTATTTTTGACCAGGAGTAGGCAGAAAAATTGTTAACGGAAGGAATGGCGTCGTTTGATTCAAACTAGGAAGTAACGGAATATAACAAAATATATTTTGAAAGGGACAAGGTCGACGTTGGGAATAAATTTGACTTTAAAGGGCAATGGCCATACGACACATAGCGTGGGTGCGGAGGAAGGCAGAAGCGCTTTACAAATTTAAAAGGATCACAAAACGTAGCAACCGGAAAGCGAGGGTGTGAGGCGGCTCGACCCTCGGTTTTAAACAATTGTCAATAGGGTGATGTACACCACAAGGTCGCGACCGTTGGCGTATCCCGCAGAACGGTTGGCGCGGAGGCGTTGAACATGAGGGTGTGGCAGTTGAGAGCTAGAAAGTTTACAAATTTAGTTTTTTTATTTTTAAAAAGACGTTAGGTTAAAATTATAGAGAGGACGGTTGGAAGGGACGATGTGTTGAAGTAAGGAAACTTCCCACGAAGGAACGATCTGAGTGGCTCGGTACCTGCGCTCGTTAATCTAAATTTAACGTATTACGAGAACTCCGTGTGGAGTGAAAATTCAACGTTATTGGCGAAACATGTTTTTTTAATGTAATCACGTGAATGAGCTTCTGAGGGACAGTGGGAAACGAGGTTATAAAACAGAACGCAGAGACGTTCCAACATTCTTTCTACGATTTCTAGATCAATCATTCGGAGAGCAGATTCATTCTGGTGGCATTCTGTCATCTATATACCCATATACTCATATGCATATATGTGCTTGGACCATTCTGCCATCCTCCATAGCTTCCCGCGCTGATTGAAATTTCCTCTTCTGTTACCTCGGATCTGTCCACCGCGTTGTCACGTTCCTCTATTTGTTCCATTTTTACGACAAAATTTCTGGAAATATCCTGTTCTGCCACATCCGTCACTCACTTGCTCCTTTCTATTTACACTGAATTTTCTTTCAGAGTGAAACGCATGGATTTTGCACATTGAGTCTAAATTTTGTCCTACAGATCCAGCTCCGCGGCCGGAGTATAGTTTGTTGGCGCGGATGCACCGATTGATTCGTAGGCGAGCTACTGGTCGGTACGCGTTCTTGCCGCAAGGAACGCACAGATAGGCAGCGAATTTTCCCTGTACGTGTATTCGAATCGACGCCGAAATCGTAGGGACTCGTTGCGCTTTTAAAGCGGAGTAAGCATAACATCATTGTCCGTGCGACTAGTAATTAGTTCGGGAGAGCTGGAATGTTTTGTACGTTAGGTTGCGTGTGTGTGTTGACGGTTATCGTGAAGGGACTAGTTAACGACGCTCATCAGTATTCAATTTACTAATTTGAAGTGACCGTTACAAGCTCGAGTTTTCTGTGGACGTGTTTGGGAGTTTGCTATTTTTGAGTGTTAACAAGCCAAGGTCTGCAAACGGTCATCAAGGTCGAGAATGGGGAGGAAGGCAACTGGAATTGCGCTCTTCACTACTGCCGGATTCGTCGACAAATTAATTGTCAACCCTGGTGAGACTCATCCAATTCTATGTATGTAAAGCCGTGAGTGACAACTTATTATTCTGCTGTGAAGATAAATCTATATCATTCCATAAATTGACGGAAGTCACTTACATTAAAAAGAGACCATTTAATTAACGCGCTAAGCGACCAATGTAATTGTGTTGGAGGGGAGAGAAATTAGAACTTTGCACTGTGTGAAAGCATGAATGAGTTGGGGATGAAATAGTTTCCTTTTCTTTTTAAAATTGTCTAGATTTTTGTGTGTTTCTTTTGTGAGAGAATGTAAATTGTTCCATGTTAAGTTCTTTTATTTTATCAGTAGCGATCTAGGCTTATGTTAGCCGAATAGGTTGTAATTTTCTATTGTATTTTAAATTATTAATATTAATAACTCCTCTTCCATAAATGTTTATAGCAGAATGCTACATATTTATAAGTTCTAGAAACTAACAAATGATCATATAGTGATTAATTATTCATTCTAGAACAAAACTGTTGATAAACTATTAACAATGTGTATAAACAATTAGAAAAATAATGTCAACTGAAAGTAAGGAATTTCCAGGCAAGTGACAACATAATGTGAACAAGGTGAACAATGTTAAGACCTGGAAATTCTGAAACAAGTGACTAAATTCAGTAAATCAGCCAATCCCTGAGTTAAATGTAATCAAGGAAACATTACTTGTCGATTTCGAGACAAGACACTCACTCTGGTACGTGATGCGTTACAGTTCACTTCGGTCTCGAGTTATTCTAGCTCGCTAAGTGTAATACTCGCTCCGCCGCCACTAAGTGATACACTGTCTACTCAGTGTTCGACCGTGCTTTAATGTGAACCATTCAATTGTACAATTTTTCAACTACAAGAATTTAGTATCAGTACATTTCGGCAACTAGAAAGTGACAATTTATTATGACACTCGCCTGGTGCCATAGTTTAATGTAAATTCATCGCGCTCAGTCGCCAGAAACTTGTAGAACTATCACTCTTCAATTATTAGAGTAAACCAAATATTTATCTCGAACCTCGTTAAGACAGTGACATACTTTATCGCCCGATTATTCGCTCAGATGTTAACTGTTTCAACGTCCTAATAGTGTTCGCAAATGTCATCGTCTGATCTTAACTTTACCTGTCAGTGATATAGAGATCCAACGTTAAAAGTGTAAAGTGTTATTTAAGCTTCAGTGTATATTTTTAGCTGTGTCTGAGGGCCTCTGATTTCCACGAACAGTGAAACAGGAACTACAAAGTGGAATACATCTGAACTCGTGAGTAAGCAACCAGCTGCTTTAACATACACTCAGGTCTTGTTGTAGACCTCATAAGCTTTATTTAATTTGTAATATCAGATTTACTGACTAATGAACAAGTGTTATATAAATTTAATGTATTTATGTTTTATACCTACAACTTCTCAGTATATTCATTTAAAAGTCAGTGCCTTTGTTTAACAGTGAAAGTGCTTTTTGTTATTCTCGTAGTTAGTTTATATAGTTATTTCCTACTTATTTTATTTAATTTTGGAGGGGACATCTACCAAGAACACGCAGTGTAAATTCTAAACAACTAATAATCAATAATTGCAAGGCGCTTTAAAACATTCAATAATCTTAAACCTTCGACATATATATATGAAACATGTGCGGAGAATAATGGCTCAATTAGAACCGAAAACCTTATTGGGTACTAATTTGAATGAGCGCCAAATAGGAGCGCGTTCTGTGAGGTAAGAGACGCAGATAGAAACTTTGGAAATCCGGTTGTGAAATTTGCAAAAATGTGAATACACCTTGTGGAAGCTAGCGACGCGAAACTCGTCAGAGATAATTGATTGGCGGAATGCACCGTACGATAAATTTAAATTGGAGTGGGGAGAATTGCTGAGAAGAAGAAAATGCGACAGGTATCGCTCTCAATCTTACGCGGGGCATCAGAGGGGACAGTTGGTTCTCTATCTTACGCGGGTCATCAGAGGACATAGTTGGTTCTCATTCTCACGCGGCTCATCAGATGGGACGGTCGCACTGAATATTACGTATTTCGTCAGAGGGAACGGTCGCTATTAGATCTTGCGCGAATCGTCAGAGAGTACGATTTGAGTTTAATATTTCGAGAAGCATTGTATCGGATGATCCGTGGATCAAAAACGAAAGAACGTAAGAACGCAGTTTGAAAGAATCAGATTTTGTGGTCCGTATCGCAATTGAATTTATTAACGAACAGCCGAAATAAACGCAAGTTTGAACGCGTACGAAATATCATTCAAGGGCTCCAAGTGAAGCAATTTATGCGTTGTAAAGTTTTCCGACACACGTATTGGACGAAACACGAAAACGGTAGCACGTCGGTGACCGTAATAACTGGCCGCGAACTCGATCGAGGACGAACGAACGCTTGGAGAACAACATCGCGAGCAGTCGGTGGTTTCAAGGTCGCAGTATAAGCCGAGTAACAGCAGCAGACTTCGCTGGATGGAAAGGGGTGTGTTTCTGGCTTGCTGAGTGTGGACACGATTTCGAAGACTGTATTCTGGGTGTGAGTATACGTCTCTGTGAGACGAACATTTAAGCGCAGTGATTTCAATGATTAGTGATTTGCATTCCTCTGTAATTCAGTGAGAAACTAGTATCTTGTATAAGAGAATATCTCATTGGAATCGAGTCTGTCGTACTTGTTTTAAATTTTGTTATCCGAGAAGAAAGAAGAGACAAGAAGGTGTTAAAAGAACTATTAAATTTTCTCTGCCGGAAAAGAACAAAGTAATGCTCATATCGTGCTTGTTTTGATTTTTTTGATAAAGAGATATTGCATAATTTGTAAATGTAATTGCACGGACATATTAAATGAGCTAGATGTAATATTGCGCAACAAGTTGCAGGGTATTTTTTCTATTGTATTGTGTTGGTAGCGAATTTGTGTTCATGTACATTTTATGTAATATTTGATGCCAGGAAAATAGCAGAATAAATTGTGGTAATCACATCAGAAGTACCGAATCCTTTTTCTTTTTAATAATTATCTTAATGCACGTTGTTGTTAATAAGAAAGGGTGCATTAGAATATATATATATATATATATATATATATATATATATATATATATATATATATATATATACANGCTCCGGTTGTCCGGAGGGGAAAACGATGAGAGATGTCTGTCTCTCTTGTAGATCGTCTTAGGTGTGGGAACTCGATTCCCCTCTCTAACTGTTCACTGCTGCTCACAAGTCGTTGCGCTGTAAAACCTTACCCCCTCCATGCGGATGTGCGAGCGAAAGGGCGACATCCCTCAGGATCTTCTGCCTCATGTTATCACGGACAACCTGCAGCAGAGATGGTTTATTTACCTCGATTTATGTTTAACTGTGTGGTCTCGACAGATCAGCCGCTAAGAACATGAGACCCTCTGGGTAGAATGTGTAGTTCTCTCCTAATCCAGAAGATTGCACTAGACACTAATATAAATGTAAAGTACCCATAATTAGAGTAATGCCTGCTGACCTGTTGACACTTGTCATTGGTGCCGCCATTTTGTGCCTCTTTTTACGATCCTGAGACAAGGCTCTCTAGACTGCAGTTACAACTTGAATATTTTGTCGTACTACGTGTTAAGGCTTTACGTGCATAGCAACGCCATTAAGTTCATAGAAACATTTGTTTATCAATAAGTAGACCTCTAATTTGTATGGATTTAATTTCCTGACTCAGCATTATTGAAAAAAGTATTATAATTAGCAATGTTTGTATTAATTTTCTTACATTATGCATAAATGACAATAAAATTTATTTAGATTTTTTAGAAAATGATTACTGCTGATGTAATGTGGGGGGTTATTTAGTGTTTATTACACTGCTAACTAATTACCCACGGCTTTGCTCACGTGAATTTTCTAAGATGTCCGAAACTTTATTCTTTCTCACGTTGATATCCAGTGAAAATGTTACCCATTAAGTTGAGGTTTGATAGTATTGGTGAGTATCTCTCCCTCATTTTCACTGATGTAATTGAGAAAGACTTTTTGAAAACACCAATTTACCATTCATCCTCTTAGAGGTGATTTTTCATAAAATCCTTTCATACCTGATATTTTCGATAATTTTATGTGCCACGCTCTTTCCAACCATCACCCTTAGAATTGTCGTGCATATTGTAAATAATGTAGGAACATAATGTCATTGGAAATACTAGTTTTCATCTCACAAAACACAAAAACCTACTCGACACTCTACTCGACACTAATATCGGAATTTTAAAGTTTTTTACGTCCCGCCCTTCCCACTTCAGCTCTAAGGATACCGTGCCATTATGTGACCTCAACTTAAACTTAACGGCATTGGTAGTTTAAAAATCTCTACAATCCTAATACTATGGACCCGATGTAATTTTCATATTTTTATATTTCAAAATCATTTTTCAATTTTTTTAATCCATAAAACCATTTCCACCCATCCACCCAAGGGGTGGTTGTGGTGTGTTTGTTTCATAAGGGCTGAATGTACACGACATCAGGGTTTCACTATCACCTCGCGGAGGCCGAAAATTATAGATTCGTCACGTGAATGATGGTATGTCATTTTCTATAATTTTTTCATGGCATCCCCTTCCCTAGGGGTGCTGGAGTTTATATGGGCTGATTGTGTAATTTGACGTCTTTGAGATCGTCACTACCAATTTCTGCGGCCCAAAAAACTACGATTTTAACACTAATATCGGTCACTTTTGATTATTTTTACAGTTCACTTCTTCTCACCCCTAACACAAAGGGTGTTTATTCCTTATAGAGGGTGATCAAGTACATATCTAACAAGGAGGGTTTCACTTCACTTGTCTCAAAAATTATTTATTCAACACTAATATCAATTGTTTTTTATTATGTTTACCTGTCCTTCATCCCCTCCCCTACTCCAGGGACGCTAGGGGTATATTATCTGCAATGTGGACTGATTGTTAACTTACAAAGCATCGGGGACGCTTTTATTCATCTCAATGGCACCTAAAAAGTATAGTTTCGAATCAAATATCGGATTTTTTTATTACTTTTACATGCCATCCCCTTCTCACCCCCTCCCTAGGGGTGCAAGGTATGTCTTACGCCCACAGTGCTTGTTTTCTTACAGCCAGTCATCTGTGCATTAAGTTTGGTTGAAATTGCTTCAGGCACTCTAGAGTTATGGTGAGATACATACATAAAACATTGCAACCCCTATTTCAGCCCGTTACGGGTGAATTTTCTTTAAATCCTTTCTTATCGGATGTGTACCCCCTAAAATGATCTGTCTGTCAAATTTCAAGTTTATAGGTTTTGTACAATTTCTGAGATTTCGTGATGAGTCTGTCTGTGAGTGGTATCTCGCTAATATATACTTTCAAGAAAAGTATGTTTTATCTGTCACAGGGACAACAGCTATGTAATAGGTGTATAAAACACGCGTATAAATAAATGCAATGTTGTGTCAAAATTTCAAGTCAATCGACGGACTACTTTTTGAGTTTTGCGACCACAAACATATATTGAATTTTTATATATAAAGATGTGAATTAATTACCATATAAATTGCACATTTGATTATTTATTAACTCACAATTTTTCTTATTAATATATTTATTTTTTGAAATTTGCACAATTCAATTACAACTGTGTAAGTAATTTTTCTTACACTCATTAAAATACATTTTACACGGCACTACCATGGTAACTATTCGTTATAATTTGTGATTTTCGGGTATCCGAATAGCCGCGTTCACACCGAAACGGTTGTGGAAGTCCGAGATGCGTATAATAAAAAAAATACACAATATTTCTTTAATAGTGACGTAAATTGGGCGATTTAATTGGGTGTATCCACCACGTCTGGTCTTTATTGGTCTATCAAATACGGAAGCAGTTTAGAGTTTGTCTACGATTAATGGAACGAAATTGAAGTGCTCTTTTCCGGTTGCAGCGGCCCGGTGTTGCAAACCTTACGGATTCGAACTTCGAAGCGCGCGGAACTTAGAATATTTATTGTGAGCTCTATACTCGAAGTCATGTTTATTTGCTTCTAGAAAATTTAACGTAAGAAAAAAAGACATGAACGAAAACGCCCTTGGTTTATTAGGTAATTGTATATTAGTCACAGTAAATTGCTTTAGTGTCCTCAGCGTGACCATAGGTAGTTTGTAACAGCTCACTGGACAATTAATTATTAATTAATTTTTTTTGTCAGTCTAACTGACTTGATGTTGGTACAGAGCTTATACTCAATATTACGAACGCTTTTACTTCGTCATCGTCCATAAGAGTAATAATATTGTGCCTCGCCTTATGTTGGCAGGACATTCGAATTTCTCAAAACTTAAATCCATCGCCAACCTCGGCCATCATATTAATTCACTTGCTTTTGTGGCGGTATTGTTCTTTCTGCGTCGAGCGCGTGGTACGAATATTACCTTGTCTCTTAGTTTGTGTTATTAACTTGTATTTTTACAGTAAATAGTCACTTATGACTACTGTAAATATTTATTTGGATATAACTTGAATTCCTAAAAAATGACAATTCGAGTTAGCCAGCCATATTGCTTAATTTTCGGCAAAGTTACATGACTTGGAGTATAGTTTAATTCCAGTAGTGTACATACGATCGCTGGATCTGTATCATATATGGTGCAGAGGTGTCTCGGTCGAGAGGCGAGTACTCACATCGCTACTTGGTCCGTGTAAACGTGGCTAAATTGATTGATTAGAATTGATTGAAACAGCAATTGAAAAGAATCGCATTCTTATTCTCATTTGAATTATTTATTCCTATGAACACACCAAAGAGTATAATCCTAATCATTGATATGAATTGTATCAGGAATAAAAATATCGCGATAAAAGAAAACGTTCCCATATTGCCACAAAAAACAAACACCATTTTAAAATCAGCACGAAAAACAATAACTTTTATTCATTGTTGTCTAACAAGTGAATAACTTTTAATTCATCGTATGTCAGTCAACAAGATGACATTTTATTCTTCATTTAATTTGCATCACATAACGGAATAACTTGTTATTATAATTCAACGTTCTTGAAATTATATATATATTAATATATATATATATATATATATATATATATATATATATATATATATATATATATATATATATATATATATATATATATATATATGTATNTTTTATTTCGCTACATAAAATAATGAATTATAATTTATTTTTATTTCGTTATCCCTGTTACACACTTCTGTCTCGATCAAGGACCCGTTCCTTTGAATCCGTTAGTTCACGAATGTCACTTCCAAGGATACTTGCATGGTGACTTCTTCAATGCGGGTCCCGAAACCATGAAATGAACAGGCGTTTAGGCGTCTGCGTTGGATGTTTTTGATGATTAGGGATACTCCTCTGGAACAAAACGTATGGCATATTGTTTTTTCACTCCCAGTATTGTGCTTCATTGATTTATCATATCAACGTGAATTAAAGGTAACTATGGTGTGAACGAAACTCCGTCTTGTGTGTTCAATGAACTACTGACGAAGTGTTATTAGTCAACATGGCGAACGTATTAGTATTCGTGTTTGAGTAGAGATGAAAGAACTGGACCTACCAATGTATTACTTTTCATGTAAAACGTTTCTTTAAACTAATGTGTGATCGTTTCTAATACGTTATGGCTACGTCGAAAACTACGAATACGTACAATCGACAAAACTGGGAAGATGCTGTAGGTTTATTTTTTAATTGCTTTGTTTTCCAACGTACTTTTTGTAAATAGACCAATGTTCTAATGCATAGTTGTCCCTCTTTCAGGAATTTCCCATTCTGTGTCAAACTTGTTTGGGTGACAATCCCTATATAAGGATGGTATGTTATTTAGTATTTAATTTTAATTATGTATGATAATATTGCAATAAATATTTCACCAAGAGCTTGCCCTATAATCAGACATATCACCATTTGAATGGAATTGCATGTTTGTTTTCTTTCATATTTTATCATGGAGTGCATTTATTCTCTTATCAAGTTTGATAATCTTTTGTAAATATTACAGTTCTTTTTGTATTTGTTTCTTTTGGCAGACCAAAGAACGTTATGGGAAAGAGTGCAAAATTTGTTCACGACCTTTCACTGTATTTCGATGGTGTCCAGGAGCTCGAATGCGATTCAAGAAAACTGAGGTATGTCAGACATGCAGTCGACTAAAGAATGTATGTCAGACTTGTCTATTAGACCTAGAATATGGACTTCCTATTCAAGTCAGAGATGCTGCATTACGCATAAAAGATGACCTTCCCCGATCAGATGTAAACAAAGAGTATTACATCCAGAATATGGATAAAGAGGTAAATTGGTCGATTGTTTTTGATATTGTATATTGGGGTGACTATTAGTGTTGAAATGATTATTTGTAGCTAGGAAAAATAGATGCTACCACTCCAGCGGGTGCTGTTGGAAAATCTCAAGCTGCTAGTGATTTACTTATGAAACTAGCAAGAACTAGTCCGTACTATAAACGAAATAGACCACATATATGTTCGTTTTGGGTAAAAGGTGAATGCAAACGTGGAGAGGAATGCCCTTACAGGCATGAGAAACCTACAGATCCGGATGATCCTTTAGCAGATCAAAATATAAAGGACAGGTATTGTTAATTATTTTGATCAATTTTTGTTGGTCTCAATGAATTAGTGATGTAATGGTTAATGTTTTATTGCAGGTACTATGGTATAAATGATCCTGTGGCTGAAAAGCTCATGAGAAGAGCTTCAGCTATGCCCAAATTAGAACCACCTGAAGATAAAAGCATTACTACATTATATGTAGGAAATTTAGGTGATAAATTAACTGAAAAGGAATTGAGGTATTTGTTCATTTTTCCTTCACCTGTTATGAAGTGAATTTTAATCATTGCATTTGATGATACTAGTTTTGTTCGTGTAATTTTAGGGATCATTTCTATCAATATGGTGAAATTCGTTCTATTACTTTGGTTGCTCGTCAACAATGTGCATTCATACAGTTTACCACACGAACAGCAGCTGAGCAAGCAGCCGAACGCACATTTAATAAACTGATTCTTGCTGGTCGCCGTCTCACTATTAAATGGGGTCGTTCACAAGCTCGCCAGTCTTCTACTTCTGGACGAGATGGACTAGAAGGCATGGAAGAATTGGAACCTGTTCCAGGTCTCCCTGGTGCCCTCCCTCTACCTCCCACTGAATTACATAATAATTTTTTTAACCTTACTGATACTAGTGATGTGAGTTCTAGCTCCATCCCTGGAAGTGTTGCTCCTCCATCGATTCCTCCCCCTATTCCACCACCTATGTTAATTCCCCCACCTCTACCACGGCCTCCTCCTGGTGTTCGTCCACCTGGTCCTCCACCATTCTTCTATCCTCCCCAAATGCGAGCCGCTGCTGCTGCTGCTGCTGCTGCTGCTGCTGCTGCTGCTGCTGCCGTGGCTATCCGACCTCCACCCTCTGTTAGGCCTCCCTTTACTTTAAATCAACAACCTCTGTTTCCCCCAGGTACAACTCCAGCTCTTCCTCAGCTCCCTTCTAATCCTGCTCCATTGGTACCTCCTGGTACCTTACCTAGTACTACTCTAAAAACAAGTGTCATACATTACCCTTCGCAAGATCCATCTCGCCTGGGCACTGCCCAAGGTATAGGAAAGAAAACTTGGGCAAGTGATGATTAGAATGATACCTGTGATTTCATACATAATAACATAACAGGAACCTGAATTATTATTATTTCACAACTAAATTGTATTTATCCTCTCATTTTACAGTTACATAAATAAACATTCAATTGAATTTCTATAATTGTTTTTTTTTCTTTTGTTTGGTTTGAAAGAATTAATTTTTAGTCTGATTAATACCTTTTCATCTACATTCTGTTAATATGAACTGTTTAAAAATGACTAACCATGGAAGGTTGGAAGACATTGGAACTACACTTCAGAGAGTACTTTATTGTAACCTTGCATCCTTATTGAATAAGGAAGTGTTTTTTATAAGTGGTGAGTTTTGGTAAGAGTTATCATTTGAGAAGGAAAAAAAAGGGTCTAGTTTTTCTCTCTGAGAGGCATGTTAGTAAACTTGGTGTTCTTAGGTCGCTCATTTTCTTTTTTTCCCTTGTACAAATAATCCTAGGTTGTTGAAATTGTGTTATCCAGAAACAGTGAAATTTCTATGATGCAATCCATGTGCCTTCTTATTTTATTCTGAGAAAAAGTACATTAAGGTGACCTGCGTTTCTTATTGTTTAGAAAACTGGTAACTTCTTCAATACGTTTGTTACTCTTACTTATTTCAACTGTATAGGAGAGTATTTTATTTAGGTAGCAATTATCTTAAATCTAAAAAAGCACTCTCTTCGGACTCAATTTTGATGTGGCAAGGTTTGGACCAAGTGTCTTGACCCTTGCCAAGTGCCACATTACTTTGGTTAAGGAATTGAAAAGGAGAGATGGCTGGGCATCTTAATGTACTGAAGTGGCAAAACTGGTTAGGAGACACTATGTGGAGGTTCCTCTACAACTTGGTAGTTGTTCTGGACCACCACCTGTTCTCAGACAGCGTCCCAACGACGGGTGGGGAATAACAGAGGTACAAGGGTGTTGTGTGAATGAGGTGATTGGTGATTGATGATGAGGGAAAACCTGGACACAGGAGTACCGTGAGGACTCCATAGACCTGCCTTGTCCACCACTGCGAATTTACTTTGATCAACTGGGATTTGAACCTGTCTTATCAGATATACTTGGCACATATACTAAGCACAATGCCATGGGTCACCCGTCAGTAGACTAGATACAGTAGAACCTTGATTAACCATGGTGCTCAATCTTCTGTTGAAAAACAGAATTACAACTCGAAAATTACGTGAAAAAAAAATGTGCAGTTTGTACTGCTTTTCCGACAAAAAAATTTATTATCATATATAAATCCAACTACTTACTACTATTTCCACAATTGTACATAGGTTCCTCGAAACGGGTACCAATAAAATTTTGACTTCCACGATGTAATGAATTGGAGAAATATTAAAAATGAAGTAAGGAAAATCATTTCTAACTGCAAGAAACGGACAGATTTCAACTCCCAATAATGTGACATAATGCACACACACATATGCGTGTTTATATACATACATTATGTACAATTCATTAAATAAAGTGTCTCGATTAACTGTGGTTTTCATTTATCCGTGTGACCCCTCCCCCCCATTACCCTGGATAATAGAGGTTCTACTGTACACAAATTTTTACAAAATGAAACTTGTTTTGATTAGAACAGAAAAATTATGGCATTACTTAGAGCAATATTTGTTTGAATAAAAATTTCCATATTAACCACCGAGACTCAATCACAAAAATATCCACTGAGTTAAGATAGAGGGCAGTTACCTTAATTCTGGGCTGAAACACGGTTCAATGGGAAATACCTTCTCAACCAAAATAAAATAAAAGTATATATTTTCATGAGTAGTCCTGCCAAATAGAGCACCAGAAGTCAATGTCACTTACAAACAAACAATAAATTTACCCTCAAAATAATAATAAATTTATTGTCAAGAAAGCAGTACAAACTGCATATGACCACGTGGAGGACAATAAACTAATTTACTCTCCGGAAGCAAGCAAGGGACACTCCCATCAATTCCGATCAAGGGCTCTCAGGCAGAGGTGGATTCAAAAATTTAACCAAAAATTCCTAGATAAGATAAAAAGTTAGTTATGAGTTATAATACTAATAGAATGTCAATATGTTTGTAATTTAACACAAAATTAATTTTACGTGTACAAATTAGTATCGAACTATAGATTATTGTGAGTATAGTGTTTAAAAATCATAAGATTTTCACTAAATTCGCAATTTATTGTTACAATAAACACGCCCCTACACAAAGCCTAGAGAACCTGTATAAGAAATCCGCCTCTACCCGAAGGAAAACCGGAGAAAAACCCGGGCCAGAATGGGGCTCCAAAATTAATGTACACAACAGTGCACATTAAAGGGCACGGTTGTGTACATAAAACTAAATTAATATGAGCCATAAGACACCACAATCATGCAAGAAAATAGTTTTTGAAACTGTTATAAGTTATTTAAAAAGTACTACAGCAATGGCGTGATAAAGTACAAAACGAATTTAACTTTTATTAAAGAGGTCAATTTCATAATATCTTTTATATTCTTGGGCAGGGAATTATATAGAACGATTCCCGAATGATATGGTCATTTTGGCAAAGAGTGGTTGACACTCGAGGGAGATGAATATTATTACTTTTGCGAGTATTGTGTTCGTGAACGAGACTGTTTCGTATGAAGCAAGGGTGGCACTTCAGTAATTCTGTCTTAACAAACACGACGGTTCCATAAATGTAAATGCACGGAAGTCTTAAGATATTTAATTCCTTGAATAAAGGTTTACAAGAGTATCGGGGATGAGATTTACAAATTATCCGAATTCTGAAAGTTTGAATGCTCTGACCGGAATTGTCCCAGAAGGTAATGCCGTAACGTAAATGGGAGTAAACGTTTGCAAAATATACGCAACGGGAAATACGTGGACTACCTACGTTAACTAAGATTCGGAATGCGTAACATAATTTGCTTAATTGCTCGTAACACAATTTGCTAAATTGGGAATTAACATCGTCAACGTGACAATTCCATTTGAGGTTGTCTTGAATATGGAGACCTAAGTATTTGTATTTGTAACAGTTTTTAACTGTGTTCCGTTTAAAGAAAGAGAAACCTGAGGTAAAGATTTTGTGATACTATTGTGAAATGACATGGGCACAGTGAGACGATTTGCATAGAACCAATTCGAAAGGTTAGACAAAACCTTTTTGAGCGTTGGCGTATTTACATAGTAAATTAGTGTAATCAGCAAAAAGAATCATTTTGCAATCTGATGTGAATGATGACATGTTCACATTCAATAAAGAGTAAAGGGCTGAGAATTGAACCTTGGGGTAAGCAAGTAAGTGGCTTTGTTTCTGAAGGACGATGAAGTATTTTATTTTTAGTATAGGATATTTCGACCTGTTGATATTTCGATCATTTCGATCTTTTAAATAAGTTAGCAATTGATGTGGAAGTCCACGAATGCCTAAAGAATGCAATTTTTGAAAGGAGAATTTCGTGATCGATGACATCGAATGCTTAAGATAAATCAAGAAAAACACCCTGAGCATTTTCTCCACGGTCAAGAGATGTGGTAACATCGTTTAAGAAAGAAAATATGGCGCTTGTAGTGGGAAAGGATTTCCTAAAACCGTGTTGATCGTCAGAGAGAATCTTATTTTTTGATAAAAATCTAGAAGACGCTTATAGAACAATTTTTCTAGGATTTTTGAGAAAGTAGGTAGTAGAGTTATTAGTCGGTAATTTCCAATATTAAGTTTGTTTCCTTTCTTGTGTAAATGTTTCACTTTAACTCTCTTAAATAAGTCAGGAAACACCCGTTCCGATAAAGAGCGATTTAAAATATTTATGAGTGGATTTAATATGCCGTGGGACGAAAATTTAACAATAAACTCGGGTATATCGTCTATGCCTGCTGAAAATTTGTTTTTTAATGAGCACTACTTTACGTGGTTTTGCGCGGCTGTGCTTACCAGTGTGTGGTTTGTGAACAGGTTTGGGTGCTGAACGGATGGGGATGAAACTGGGACATGTCATCTAACGCACTGAACCCATACTGAGTGAAGAGTTGGTGTAACCGGGTGATAGCAGTTGGAAGGACGGCGAGAAATCCTGACTGCAGTCCAACCGCCGATCGTGTTCTTAAAGAATAGCTGTTATTATTTTATTAAGGGAGAATAATATACTGAAAATAACCTTTATCATTACAAAGTATGTACCGAGTTAAAATACATCTTACATAAAAAATTTCATAGAAAATTAGGGGTAAGGGGCACAACTTTGTGTTGTCTATGCTGTCGGAATTAATATTTGATGTATGTCCGTTAAGAGAAAATATAAAATAGTGTTCGGAATTACCTTGTGTTACATTACAGTATGAAAACATTGTATTATAATTCTAAATATTGAAAACATTAAATATAAAGGAGTAAACTATTTAATTTTTCTAACTTGAAATAAGATAACTTTGCTGCAGACAACAAAAAACATATTTAGTTTAAGTAAATAAATACGACCCATTCGTTTTATTCGTCGGGAAACATTTTGCCAAACCCCATCCCGTGCTGGCTCGATCAATCGAAAATGTACAAAAATTGGCCTGTGTGTGAAGAAAATTTAGGCAGCGCCGCTCTAGTTGCTAACCCTAACTCAACCTTGATTTTTTTAATAGGCAAGCGAAGTGACTTGACACAGACCGCCACGAACCCCTTTTTTTCTTGGCACCCAAGGCACGAATCAGGGGGAGGAATCCTCCCACACGCTTGCCCGTCGAGAGCACTCTCATCTTTTTTTGTTCTTTCGACGTCTCTGCACTATCCTCTGATGTACACTGTTCCGCAGGTGTTGCAAGATTAAACACACAACGTTCTTTCACTCTTCTTTTTAGCTTGTAAATTTTGATATGTTGCAGACCAATGTGCTTATGGAATGATGTATTCAAATTCTATGAAAAGTGCGTACTGTGTTCTCGTTTTATCCTTCGCATCGGATGTTCTGGGTTGGTATTTAAATGCAAAATAACGATTCGCCTCAACCGGAAAAAGTTTAGTCTCATCGAGTTTCACCCAATGTTAACACTGTTAGACATGAATTTCATCACCACCCTATCTGAGGGAGAGTTGCGTAGCACATGCAATGCCCCATCATAGGGAGCGCGATATCCAGTTGCACCAGGTTCAAGCGATCAATAGTCGTCGGGCAGGATAGCCAATCGATTTGGGGAAAAAGGAGTGTGATGGTGAAGATGACAGGTGGGATGTCTTTTATTCTTCCACTCCTATTGAGTTTGAACGCTTCTTCCTCCTCCTTTTTCTCCTCACGTGTAGCGTCACAAACAAGTGCATCCACTTACCCTTTCTTTGCACCATCGCTCTCTGCTTCGGGTTCACCAACACTGGTGATGCGTTTGCCTTCAAAATAATAATGTCCTACTCTACGTTTCACACTGTCTCTTACGATGCGGCCAAATCCATCCATGCTACCTGCGTGGAGGATGACGGTAGAGGTTGTGTGAGGTGGTGTTTGCACTATTTATTGGGTTTCATTAACATGTTCACCGCAGTTCATCGATGGATGTTGTGGAACAGGCTTCACCCATCTCCGTACACAATATTGTCCAACTCTTGGATTCTTCTTCTGACGCGCAGGCGCGTAGAAACGGACCTCTTTTGCCGGACAATGTTCGTGCACTGATTGTGGGTCCATCGGGTTGTGGGAAAACAAATGTTGTCTTTTCCCTCTTGATAAAACCGAACGATCTCAAGTTACATCATATTTATCTCTACAACACGACATGTGACCAGCCTTTGTATCATTTCCTAAAACATGTCACGGATGGTCTGATGTGTTTTCTCAACAGGAGAAGGTGATTCTTCCATCAGAGGCTATTTCCAATAGCGTCTTTGTGTTCGATGATGTTGCAACAGAGAAACAAGATTGCATCAAAGCCTATATTGCGGCGGGGCGACATAGACATAGCGATGTGTTGTACCTATGTGAAACCTATACGAAAATCCCGAAACAACTGGTTCGTGATAATGCAAACATGGTGATTACTTTTTGACAAGACGACAACAAACCATTTACAGTGAGACGATGAGTGTGACTTCCTTTCTTTTCAAGATTTCAAACTCAAGTGTTCTCGTGTTTGGAAGCAACATCCCTTTGCCTTTCTCGTGATCGACAGGACGCAAAGCATGTAGCAGGGACGATATCGCGATGGTTTTGTTCGATTTCTCTAGCCTTGTATATAATGGTGTTGTAGGGAAAACAAGTCGACAGTGACGTCATGAGAAGGGTGAAGAAGAACAAGGATCCGCTGCGTTGGAATCCGTTCCAGAGGTGCGCTGTACGCAAGAGCTTACGTTGTGTGATTGGCGGTTTGATCAATCACGCCATTAAAGCACTGCCTACTGCATACTCCGGGCTACCCATTCTGCGGTCCCGGTGCAAAATTGATAAAACGTTTAGCGCCTGGAAATTGCGGATCAACGCTCTCGATCAGGCATGTAGGGAGCATGATATTGCCTACCATCACTACAAGGGAGGCGATGAGCGCAAGAAAGCGGACGAAGCACTCGCAAAACGTGCGTGGGAGCCCGTGACCTCTCACGATGTAGGACTTGGTGAACGTGTAGAGGCATTGGCCACAGCTGCAGTCATGAAAGTGAAAAGAAAGTTAGGCGAGAAAATGGCGAAACCTTTCAAAAGAAAAGGATAACTGAGCGAAGCAAGTGAAGCTGTACCAAACTAGCGAAGCCCTACTCAAGGCTACAATAGAAAATGAGGAGGCCATTCGTCAAAAAATGGGCGACATCAGAGAGCGACAGGTTGAAAAACAAACGTACGGAATACCACCGCCACCGACTCCTGCTCTAGTGTTAGAAGATGAAATTGATCGCGTTCGTGAAAACATACGCGCAAAAATACAAACATGTCATGGAGGGAGATCACAGTACACTGTTGAATATATATGTGAAGGAACCTGTAGAGGTCATTGAAAAGGGACGACAAAAACATGCTCCTCGTAACGTCCTTTCCCCCACCACCTCACCTCCCACACCTGAAGGGGGAGAGTCCTCTTTTGCTTCACCACCGCGTCGCCATACAGAACAATTCAACTCCTCCTACAGTCCGTATAAAGAAGATCCAGGTGAGGAGGATATGGGTGAGCTTGGTTCATCCGTTCGCAAGTCTCCGTGGCTGTGATTAGGAGACGCACGGATAGTGAGTACGGTCCCTATATCATGATGAGATGTATTTGTGGAATTCATGCTTGACACTCAACGAAGATGGGACATTCACGGTGAGATAGGAGAAATATGTGGTGACACACGGTCTCAAAGAACTCGTGTTTTCGAGACACCCCGATATGAGAAACGTGACCATAAAGGATAGATCAGAATACAAACATCACTTAGAAACGAGTGCTCATCTAAAAAATCACTATGAACATGGTCGTATCAAACAAAGTAAAACCTCTAAGTATAAAATCATTAAGGATGTGTTGAGACATGTCACTCGATCCACATCGAAGAAGGGATCAGGTCTTCGTTTTGATACACCTCCAACCTTCACATATTGGCGTAATCCGAATACGCTTGTGGAGGAGACATCTCTTACACGCCTCACAATTTGCGGGGCACGGCTGTCACAGTGGAGAAATTGTGGAAACTGAAAACGTGCTTCGTGACGCTGGACTCATACAATGAAAAAAGAAAAACAACAGACTGTTCTAGAACAGAAATCGATGATGTGCGGACTGGAATTGCGTAAGAACTTCACGCACCGGCTCTCAAACGCTATCCAAAACGTCGCCTACTCACCAAGGGATTGGACGATCACTGGCAGTCGGATTTGATGGCAGACCTGTGCCGACAGCAAGAGGGGCATGCGTTACATTATGATGGTAATCGATGTCTTCGAAATATGCATGGGCTGAACCGGTGAGGAGTATGTCGGGTGATGCTATCACGTAGGCGTTCGAACGTATCCTACCTCCAAACGCAATCCCACACTTTTACAGACAGATCATGGTACAGAGTTCTACAATACCGTCTTTGAACATGGTTGAAGGGTAAAAGTATTCGTTATTACTCCATCTTCTCCACCACAAAAGCAGGTGTTATGGAACGATTCAATTGCACGTTGATAGCGCGCATGTGGCATCGTTTCTCTGCAGAATGTTCGCATAATTGATTTACCATGCCCGCAGTCTTCTCCGTGAGTACATTGCTCCAAAGCATCGCACTACAATGCTACGAAGCTGCCACCGAAAGATGTCAAAGACGATATACTCATGAAAACGGTCTATGCACGTGTCAAAATGCTCGATCGTGGGACGAAAAAGGTTCGTGTCGGTGATCTCGTACGCATTAGCAAATACAAACATCACATTCAGAAAGGTTATAAACCTTCGTGGACAACGGAACTTTTCAAGATCGTTCAACTTTTTCTCTCGAATTTTGTGACATACTCCCTCGAAGGTGATCACGGCGAAGCCATTGCTGGACGCTTCTACCGAGAGGAATTGCAATCCACGTGTTATCCAAAAGACTTTCTGGTGAAGAAGATCCTTCGCAAAAAGGAACCCCTTCGCTATGTCAAATGTTCGATGTGAAACATGGATTTATGAAAAAAAGGTTTTTGTAAAAACAATTAATGTTTTGTAAATGTTTTTACAAAATAAAAATATATAACATATTTAATGTGTTTATCATTTCTATCCTACTCCTCCCGTATGATAAGAAGGAAAACTTAAAAATAACACTAATTGGTGCGTGTGTGGGACAAGGAAAAGAAAGAAAAAATATGAACAAACGTTTTTCTGTGTCACATTGCTTTTTATTTCTCCCTATTGGTTACATCCATCAGTTCTATTGATTACATCGATTCGAATCCTGATTACACTAAAGCAAATTAAAGGCGTGGAGGAGGTTTCCAACCCCCCACATACCATTCCTTAGAATTTGAATAACAATTGGGCAATTCGTGAAGCACCCATGGGGTGGGTGGGGAACTCTTCCATCTTCTTTCAGATTGCAATCGTGGAGCTTCCTTGGGATGCTATCTCCTTTTTCATTAATCCTGAAACAGGGAGCATCCTTGAGGTGTGGAGGAGTGGGACTCAACCAAACCTTTATTACCCAATCTTCTTCTTTATTCTTAAACTTAAAAAACTGAGTCTTTTTTTTTTGAACAAATAAAACAGTAGTCTTACGCGATTGAGGTGATGCAGGGGTTGGGGGAATGTTTTCCTTCTCCGACATCCAATGATGGATTGCCATGACGTGAACTCGCATAACTCCATTTTCTTCATCCCCCTCTCCACCACTATCTAGAGTGGTCTACTTTTCCCAATCTCTTGTTTGAACTATTCTCTTAATTTGGGACATCCATACACCTTCACATTGACAATGTTGATGTCTGCATTTACGTTGGGTCTTAACCACTCTATTTTTGGTGTCGTTTTACATACACCGTCTGTCGGTTGATGCCCGTCGTCGAGTGAGCATCTTCCTCCGAGCGCTCCCGGTTTTGCAGGTGTTTCCTTGAGCAAGTAGTCGACTGTCAAGCGGTGTCATCATCTACCTTCAGTAATAAGATAAGTACACATTTTTCAGTAAATACTGTTTTTGTCAGCTAAATTGTTTTTAATTGACTATAGCAGTTTTAGTGCGATCTCTTTTTTGCCCTTCACTTGTCCCATCTATTGTTAAATCAGCCTTTTTTTCCTTTTTCGTTCTTACATAAATAAGTTAATAATGCCTCCCAAACCTGCCAAGTGTGTTAGTGGATCTCAAAATTCTTTTGAGATTGCCAATGAATTGCAACAGGTCTAACAGTCAGGAGATGTTCTAGATACGTTAGCCAACTTAGTGACGGAGCTAGTGTGTAAGCGACTAGAAGAAAAGATAAATTTTAATATCATATTGGTTTCAGATGTAAAAAAGGATCTAGATACATCTAAAAAGGAAGTT